>JAESVK010066029.1:0-15621 GCA_017140935.1 Hamamelis virginiana
TATATAACTAATCATCATGCCATGTCCACCAAGATGAGGCTGGGATCGTAGTCACACTGCCGCCAACATCCTCGCGTGGTAATATTTCATATCAAGAACCAGGATCCATTGCATGATATCCAATTTACAGTGAACCAGGAACTCAGAAGCAGGCGTTCCAATTTAAATACAAGCATTTCTAGAGTCTCAGCGCAAAATAGTAATTATAAATCAAACTTCCAAATCCATAGTCTTTTCTACAGAGATGACAATGATTCAAGTGTAAAACAAACCACATTGCTTAATCATAAAACCATTTGAAAAGACAATCCATAAACCATTTGAAAGGTAGGACATATTTGAATACCAACATTGCACATTATTTTATAAAATAGTTTAGTTTATAGTCCTATCAACCTCATTAATAAAGTATTTAGTAGAACGAGTCTATTCCCATAGTTATAAACAATACACTATTTGTAAAGTATTTCTATGGAAAACCTTTCGTGTAATTCCCAAACATGCCACACAAGTTTTACAGTTCATAAACAAGTGTATTCCATGTATCTAGCTAATAGTTCAAATATAAGACATGGTTCTCGAATATTCATAAGCTATATCTTTATAAATCAGGGTCCATAATCAATATCATTCTTATAAAGGTTATAAAACAAGGATTAAGGTTCGCAACCATTTATAAATCATATCATTCAGTAAGTGTTTAGAAATGCGCAGTGTTCTCAAAACAGTTGTAAAACAGATATATTATTACCAACGGTAAAAGGTTACTTATCCCTACCTCAATGAAGCTATGATTTCCAACCCTTTATGGCTCCATGAGCCTCCTAATGCAATGCTCGATGCACTTAATGCAAGTGGTCCTCCAAAGGACCCAACCAAACTGAGAAACAACCAATAATGCAAGCAAGGAAGATCAAAAGAAAGCACAAGCATCCACAGATTCAAAAGTAAAGCAATACATCTCTCAAAACTTCTCAGCAACGACCCTAAGGTTCAAAAACCCCAAAATACTAAGCCAAAAGACTTTAAAACTTCCAAGACATACTCCCAAGTGTGTCAAAATGCCACACGTTGAATACCATGGCCAAAAGCAGAGTGTATTTGAGGATATAGGCCAAAGAAGACAAAGTGCACACACGAGGGGCAAATCTGGTATTACCAAAATATTTTTCTTTCCAAAACTAATTTGACTCCAAGACCATTAAAATAAAAAACTAGGCTTTCCAAGCTTTTCGTGCATATAAAGAACGTCAAAAATGGAGTTCATATGCGAAAGATATAAAGGAAAGAAGATTGAAGGAAGAAAATCAAAAGGCAGGACCCATTATCGGTAATGCCACTGGCCATTACCGGTAATAAACAAGAGGTACTGGTACTGGTTCACACGGTACCGTTACCACCCATTCTAGTAGCACAGATCTGAGCAGAACCACACCAAAACAACCGTTAAACCTCTTAGAACTCATCCAAAACTAAAAATCAAACTTCTAAACCATGAATACAACCTCAACCAACCTCAAATAACTTGAATCTATCAACCCCAACTCAAAATAAGAATAAAAAACAAGAATACACCACAAACATTAATTTAAAACCCATAATCGTACAAAACCCAAAAACAGTTTACATATATGCTTTAAAGGTTTCAAACCTTAATAAAATATCACCCACAAGCTTGGATCCATGATTAAATACACTTTAGATATCAAAATACAAGTTCAAGAACAAGGATTCAAACCCAAAGCCTCCCAAAACCAAGAATGAGAAGAGAAAAATAAGAAGTGAGATGGTTATATGTGATAACTCGGAATTTTTTTTTTCATTTTATTATTGGGGTATTTTTGTAAAATTGAGAAATTGTGGGGTGTTTATTATAAATTTGAGAAGTTTTGGGTAAGATTGTAATTTGAGAAAGTTAAATTTCTTAATAAGACAATCAACCGAACGGCACTGGTTGATTTTCTGGAGAGGAAAGATAACCATTTGGCTTCGTGATTTGTGAATGAAAGTAAGTGTGGTGGTTGAAAAAGAATATAAAAAGAAAGATATAATAATGAGAAAAATGGGATACTACTATAAGTCATGGGGTGGTTAAGGGATTCGATGGAGTGGGGCAAATGAATGGGTCATTGAGGTTAGTAAGATGCAAGCAATTGCCATAAATGATGATAAGTTGCTGAAACAACGGTATGTATAGTCAACTATTGCGTGCCGTCTTGAGATGCACTTAAAGATTATATGTATAAAGATAGATATGTTATTGTATATAGGTAGATTCGGTGGGATGGTTTATAATAGCGATATGTATTGTATTATTATGGTATTGGTGGGGGATACAGGGGATAAAGAGATTAAGAGATTAAAAGAGAGAAAAAGAAAGAAAAGGATAAAGAAAGGTTTGGTAAGGGAGTGGATTGTGGGCAATAATATTGGAGTGGTTGGGATAAAGAAGAAAAAGAAGATAAATGATTTAATATTAATATATATAATAATATATACATATATTATTATATATATAATGAAGAGTGCAGGCAGGAAGAAATCAAAGAAGAGAGCATGAGAGACCGTGCGCTGGGGAGAAGGGCTGCCATCAGATTCTCGCTAAAGTTCATCCTTTTTATTTTAACGTAAGCCTCTCTTATGTTTAAGTTTGGTTTTTATTAGTAAAGTTGAGCATTTTTGGACTAGTTATTATTCTTAAGGTTTGTTTATGGTGGATTTAAAGTTTGAGATTAAGATTTGGTGATTTGATAGGTGTTTGTGAAATTTGGGGTGTTTTGGACACTATTCCCGCGCATATGTGGGTAATTTCCGTGTCAACTTCAAATACTCATAACGTTTTCATACGAAGACCGTTGTGGGAGTTCTTTATATGCCTAGAAAGCTTGGGAAGTCTAGTTTCTGAATATATAAGTCTTGTGGTCAGATTTGTAGTAGAGAGAGAGTTATTAAGAGAATACCAAGTACTACTCGTTTTGGGTACATTCCTTTACTGTTCAGTGTATATCTTTTAAACCACTAGGTATATGACCATGAAATTTGATGTGTATCATCTTGACATACTTGGAGATATGTCTTGAAATCTTAAGGCCTTCGATTTATTATTTTTGGGTATTTGATCCGTAGGTTCATGAGTGAACGGTTTATAAGTACGGGTTGTTGTACTTTTGGGATTTGTAGATCCTTTGTGCTTTATTCTTAATTTTCTTTGTATAAGTTATTATTTTCAGATTTGGAAGATTTTTCAAATGACCATTTGCATTGGGTGCATTGAGAATTACATTTGGAAGGCTCGTGGAGCCATATGGATTAGAAAACACCGTGGAGTTGAGGTAGGAATGCGTAACCTTGTACCTATTGATAATGATGGGCTATTTTCAAATGCTTTACAAATGCTATGACTTATATGTCATTTTAAAATCATTGTTTATTATATTGATAAATGGATACATGGAATGTACTGATTTGTAAACTGTTGAATTGTGTGGCACGTTTATAAAATGAAAACCAAGGCATGGTATTAAAAGGTTTTGAGAAACTTATTTCCATTGCTGGATAAACTATTTTGATATTGAATATACGTATTCATTAAATATGGGAATGGGCTCTTTATTTCATTATTTCAAAGAAAATATTAAAAAGGCATATATATTGACACTGTTTATATAACTATAATTGAGACATTTGATTTTATAATTATATGCCTAAATTTATGAAATGATTTATAAATAAGAACGATTAAGGAATAATTTAAATAGCTATTTCCACTGATTTTATTAAACTGAATGTTGTGAAATGAAAATGATATTTATAAGCAATGGTACAGGAATGCATTTTGAAAAGGTGACTTGCCTTGTGAATTATTTATGCCTGTGGCAAAAGTGATATTATTATGAGATGAAATGTATGACAATGATTTATGCATGGTTGGCAAATGTGATATTATTATGCAATGAAATGCATGGAATGGTATATATTTTGGCTCAGTCAGTATTCAGAAATGGCGTAGTGTCCTGGGTTGGACCCGAAGGAATTATAAGGGCGTAGTGTCCTGGGTGGAGCCTTGAGCATGACCTGAAGGAAAATAGCCCATGCAAGTGGCTTACCATCGATGAAGAACCTGTTATGGTTATGTATTATTTTAGAATGCTGCACTAGGGGCTCGTTAGCCTGAAAGATAGCTACTGGTACTTTCGTGAGCCAAAATGAATGATTTAACGGATATGGATTATGAACAAATGGAATCGAAAAATGAGATTTGGTTTTGGAATGAAAATGGTTTTCGAAACATGGAGCATTTTGAACAAATGGAAAAGGTTTGTAAATATGAAGGTAAGTATGGTATTCTCATAAAGTCCACACATGTTTTGGAATTACTATTTATATTGTTTTATAACTGATATTAGAAAACTGTGTTATTTACATATTCCATGCATCCCAAGATTATTGTTAATTGGTAAAGGTTATAGTATTCCTAACTGCTGTGTTTTATACAGCAGATTAACATATTTTCTGGTAGAGATTTGACCAGTAGAGAGCTCTACGCATGTTTGTGAAAAGATAGCAGTGGTGGTAACCAGACCAGTCTTTATTTACTGCATTATTACGTGATATGTATTTATATTAATATATTCCTAGATTCTTGGGGATTCATCACGGTATCGATTGCCAGTATTGATGGCATTATCATGATTTGTATTATTATTTTATATAAGGCGTTTGAGACATACTGTTGTAGACATCCATTTTTTACCATGAGTATGGTCATGAATGGTTGCCTGTGATTAGAAGTAAAATAGGGTGTTAAAACCCTAAGTTCCCAGTTTTGCCCTTTGTGGGTAATTAGGTAGAGGTCATTATCACATATAGGTTTTTAGGTCAGATTGAGTCAGTTCTTTTTGTATTAGGTTTTTAGAGAGTCTAGGAACATCCCTGTAAAATTTCATGACAATCCGAGCCAGGTTTGATAGAAAATAAGGCCTTTTGTGACTGAAGGACAGTTTTATCCTTTGAATCACAAAAGCCCTGAATGACTGTCGATCTTGTCTCGAATGGCCTCGAGACTTTGGCATAGATATGAAAAGTGTTTTTGGTAGCTAAGTTGATCAGTGGCATGGTTTGAAGAGCCTTCTGGCTCATGATTGGCTCTTAAGGCTCGAAAGGCCCTTTCAAAGCCCAGATTAGGGTTTTGACCGGAAGCAACCGAGATTCGATATTTTTATCAAACCAAAGCCTTCAAAGGCTTTAAAACACTTTCCTAAAACATTTTGAAACTTGTTTTAAGAAGAAGAAATGATTTCGAAAGCAATCGGTTAGCAAATTTCAAAACCCTAAATTGGGCCCGGCAGGCCCTAAACAGCTAATCGATCGACTTTTTCCTAAACCTATGACCTTGATCAATGCATTTTCACTTCAAACACTTCTTAAAACATGGAGAATCGAATCAAAATCGTTTCGGTGCTTGAATCGTCAAATTTGGACTTAAAACGAGCCCGAAAAGCCGAAAAAAGCCGAAAAAAGCCGAAACCGGGTCAAAACGGGCTGAGACAAGCCCACATAGGCCAAAAATAGCATGAAGGATCGATGGACGTCCACCTAGGGATGGCCAACCATCCATGAAGGATGGCCAACTGTCCTAAAGTGGATGGTTTTCGATTCTTTTTGCCAAAAAATGCATATTTCAGAGTTTTTTTCTGCTCAGGACTCTTCCAAGCCCTGCCATGTGTCCAGTTCGGCCATAGGGACTTTTGGATGCGTATGAACACATTGGAAGACTGATTTTGAACCCTTGGATCATTCCTAAGAGATTTAAACTCAGCCATTGATCAAACTCAGGCCTCCCTATAAATAGAGGGCCTTGAAATCAGTTTCAAGACACAGAAAAAAGCTTTAGAGAGCTAGCTTGGAGAGAAGAGGCTTGAGCAATTGCACAAGCTTCCCCCATAGCACTCTAGCTTAAGTTTTAGAGTCCTTGAGTTCCTTGGAGTCCTTGGAGCTTGAAGATAAGGCTTGGAGTAAGAGGGAGGAGGCAAATAAAGAGGTTAGTAGTTTAAAGTTTTTTGCAGTTTTCTTTTCTTCTTTTTCTTCTTCTTCTTCTTTTATGATCATGCTAGGTTAGGTTTTATTTCCTTAACATGTATAGGGTTTAGTTCATTGTTAGTATGCATAGGATATAGTCCATTGTAAGTATGCATGGTTTAGGTTCCATATTCTTTTAGTATACATGATAGGCTAGTTTATTTTTATATGCATACATATCTCTCTTCTTCTATTCTTCTTTAGTCATACCATTATAGGATTGGTTATTAAGGGTTAGGTTCATGCATGTTTAAGTCTTTTTGGTTAATAATCAAGTTAGGTTAGTTTATGCAAACTAAATCATATGCTAGTATTGTTATGATAGATTGGTGTTATCCATATTAGGTTGTTAGTTTATAATATTCTCATTATAGTTCATTTTTTTCTTTCACTTGGAATGTTTGATTAATATATAAAATATGTTCGAGGGAGCATGCAAAGGTGAGTCCCTTCCCTTGTGATTAAATGCTATGTATGATGATAGTTTTAGTATGCATATTAGGTTGCATTTAGTGCATTCTTTTACTATTTTTATTCATTGTTTTTCGGGTTTTAAATACACTTTTTGATCACTTTCAAATCTGTCCATGGGTTTAAAGTAACCTAAAAGTGCATTAAAACTCATTTTTTAGGCTTAAATCAACTTAGAAACATGCCTAGGTTCCCATAGATAACTTATATTGCATTTATGCCATTTTCACGCATTGTTTACTATCTTTTATGTATTTTTGTGTATTTTCCAGAATTTTCCAGCATGCATTATTTTGATATTTAGGATTATTTAGATGACTTTAGGATGTAGTTAGGGACTTCTAGGATAAGGAAGCCACTTGGCTTCACTTAGGACTCCCCTTTGTTGTAAAAACTACATCTAAAAAGGGGTTTTAGCTTGTTTAAGAGTCTATTTTTGGGAGTTTTCAAATGAAACTTAAAGAAGTTATTTTGGGATGAAACTCCCATTTTTGAAAAATGAAGTATTTCAAACAAACATCAACTCTTGAAGATAGAGTCTTAGATAAGGTAGAACGCCTTCAAGGATATAGGTCATTACAATAGGAGAGTCCTAGGGTAATCGAACTACGTGGACTTTAATCTTTGTCAAGCAATTGATTAGGTACGTAGGCAGTCAATAGGGCGCAAGTCCAATCTTAGGTTGACTTCTAGTCTCCTAAGATCCTTAGGATTGTGTATACTTTTGTACTATATATTATTATTATTATATATTATTATTCATATTTTGTGATTGATTAGATATACTAGGATTGTTTTGAAAAGATTTTGATAAAGCCCAAATCTAATTAGGAGACCTTTAATTAGGGCGAGGTGGGTGCCTACAAGGAGTTCCTTGGAACCTTCCCACTTCGTAACCTAGCCCCTGAATCCAACTTTGATTCAAAGACCATGCTTTTCAAAAATATGGGGTCAATGTTTTATTGAAAATAAAACTCTTTTTGTGGTTTCCTTATTCCCTAAAAATAAGGTGGCGACTCCTAGTTTTTTACAAACTCTCATCCCTTTTTCAAAAAACCCAATCTTGAGTGGATAATAGAGAAGGATAAACATGGATAATAGAGAAGGATAATGGAGAAGGATAAATCGAGATGGATAAACATCATCCACAATCCATTCAAGAAAACACTCCCCAAAAGTGAACGAGAGGCCTCCCGATCCAGGTTGTTTGGTTCACAGACTGGCGACTCCGCTGGGAATGTCGAGGGCTAAACTCCAATTAATTATTTTTGGGCTTTTCAATTTCTTAATTAATAAAATCAATCACTTGCACTTGTATGACTGTGTGACTTTAATTCCTGTATTGTGTGCGCATTGACTCTACATGTTTAGGACGTTGTATGCTATAGCCAACGATAAACCTAGCCCTGGGCCCGGTTTCTTTGACTCTCGGGTTCCATGCATGCGAAAGCCATCACCCTTCTTGCCAAGTACCCTCGGGTATATCAAACGGACCAATCACGTACTGTTGGACCCACGCGGAATTCCTAATGTCACATGTGGTTAGGTATATCGATTGGACCGAGCGAGTAAGGGACACTCAGCCTACCCTTTGCATTAGTCCATATAGACTGTCTCTGTAAGACACATACCCTACGTCACTTTTAAGCACATTACTGTAATGTTATGCCGCCGGATTTTACCCCCGGTTTTGTTTGAGCCATGATTGTGAAATGTGTAAAACCACTAGGATCTGGATCTGTAGGACTAAACCTTTATGAAATGCCCTAAACTCTTAAGGGATGTATCCTCAAAGAGTTAAGGAACCTAATGAAGGCTAGTACCCTATAGGTTCATGAGCTTAAGTCTGTGGTGGTGTTACGCTGCCCAAATAGTGGTATTAATTTGTGAGTCTTAGGAGAAGACATGAGACGTGAGAGATAAGACTGGGCTTTAGGCCCATGTCCTTTGGATACAAGATCTAGATCCGCTGTGAGTTTAGGATGTGGGATTTAGACCACCCATGTCAGTTGGATAGAAGATATAAGCCTGTGGTAAGATTGAAATGTGAGCAGTGAGCTGTGAGAATGAGAATGAGATTCGTACTTTGGCTTTAGGCCCATTTTTCATAAGATAGAATGTGAAGGTTGATCTGTAGGCTTTAGGCCTATACTTTTGTGAGCATGTGAGATTGTCCTTATTCATCTCTTTTAACACTGGAAGCTCTTAGTTGATTCAAACCTTTTCCCTTTCCTAGCATTTTGGCTTGGCATCGTGATTCTAGCGGTCGGTTATTTAAGGGTCCACCTGTCGATTCAAAGATGTCTAGTAATGAGGATCATACCCCTACTGCCATTGGGACCAATGGAAAGACAACTGATGAGAAGATTGACGCACTCTTAAAAGTGGTCCAAGAGTTAGTTCACCAGAAAGAAGAGGAGGATAAGATGCGAGCCCGTACTAATCCCTTGTTTGAGAATGTCGATGAAGAGGAATGTTTCCTTAGGCCTAAAATAATCGCTGAGCCCACTAGGTCCGGTGCAGAATTTATTCAGCCTATTGACCTGGATAAAGAGTCCAAGCCCAAGACCCCTGCTTTCTTTTCCATTGAGCCCATATTGTTGAGTAGTAAGGTGGAAGTCCTGGAAAAAGCCTTGAAAGGTATTAGAAAGTCTGATGATTTGGTGGATATGTCGTCATTGTCTCTGTTCCCCAAGGCCCGTATGCCCACTCATTTCAGAATGCCCGAGTTAGAGAAGTTTGATGGAATGGGTTGTCCTAAGACCCATCTGAAGATGTACATAAGGGCCATGCAACCACGAGGGGCTGATGATGATCTGCTAGCCCAAATGTTCCACGAGACACTGGCTGGATCCGCTTTGAAGTGGTTTCTGTCATTAGATGAATCTATAATGAAGACCTGGAAGGATGTATGCACTGAGTTCAGCAATCATTACCGGTATAACACAGAAGTTGATGTCACTAGGAGAGACTTAGAGACTACTAAACAGGAATTAAGGGAAACTTTCTCTACCTTCCTCACCCGTTGGAGAGCTAAAGCTTCTAAAATGGCTAACCACCCTAAAGAAGAAGAACAAATCCGCATGATAGTGAAGAACTTGCTCCCAGTGTATCATAAGCACATGTTTTTCCAATATCTTCCAAATTTCTGAGCTTTGGTTGCTGCTTGTACCCAAGTGGAGGACGCTCTAGCCGATGGAGTTCTCCGAACCGATGAACCCTACAAAAAATCGCCGACTTGTCATCAATGGGAAGGCTACCGAAGTCAATGCCATATCTCAGCCTGCTCCATTTACCCAACCCTTTTCCTTAGGAAATAAACCATCCAGAAAATTCACCGAGCTCTATATGCCATTGGAAAAAGTCTTCGAGAAATTAAAAGCTCGAGGCTTGCTCCAACCTCTGGAACCCAAACCTACACCCAACCCATTACCCAAGAACTACAATGAAAATGAATACTGCCATTTCCATCAATCCAAAGGCCATACTACTAACCGTTGCTTCCGTCTCCACCATGAAGTCCAAGACATTATAGATAACAAAACCATTTCCCCACCTTCTCAACCCAATGTCACCCAAAATCCACTTCCTACCCATGCAATCCCACCACCTGCAAATATCAATGTTATCTATGCCGACCCTTATGTCCACTATGAGCCTATCCACCCTCACCCTTCATTCCCTACTTCCTTAACTGAAATGTTTCATCACTGTCAAGCCCATGGGCTCATTACCCCATACAAGCCAAGATCCAAAAAACTTTACTGCCTATACCATGCCACTTCTAGCCACGGCACGAAATCTTGTGATACATTGCGGAATATAGTACAAGGGTTCATTGATTAAGGTCTGATTGAAATCCCTCAACCCTTCACTAGTCCAAGAGGACTTTATCGTTCATGGAGACAGTTTGAGAAAGATACATTCCTGGGTTTTAGTTCGAATGGGCTCCCCGAGCCTCGCAAAGTGGATCAATCGTCAAAGAATAGTACTAGTCAGTGGGCTCTCAAAGAAAGGTTTGAAGCTAGAGATCATTATGTGGATTTATTGACAGAAAGAAAGAAGAGGTTTAGTTTCTATGTTCTCTGCCCTGAAGATTCTTGTGAAGCTAAGATGACAAAGATTGAACCCATTAGGCCTAGGGCTGCAGCCAAGAAAGCCTTCTCCAAGACTGGAACTAGCCAATGGGAGTTGCGAAAAAGATATGAGGTCGGAGATCCCGAAGTAGGCCTGTTGGGAAAACCTAGTGGAAAGTTCGATTTCTATGTCCTTTACCCTAAGATGGAGAAGCCCACCTTTGAAAAGCCCACCTCTGAAAAACCCATTGTTCCTTCTGGTTGGGATGATAACCTTGAAGACGTTCCCGTGGCTCAGGTTGAACCCGAAGATCCAAACCTCATCCGTTTTGAGAAAGTTAGCCAGAGTATCTTTAGGAAATATTTCACAACCAAGATCACCGATATGAGTGGGGAAACCCATTACCGAACTGTCTATCCACGGCAACCATGGGTCACCCGATGTTACAAATCAAGTTCGACTTCTGCCAAGTCTACCATAGATGATGGGTCAGAGAATGAGATTGATATCATAGAGTGGGAAGATTTGATGAACATACCCGAGGAAATAGCAGATATTTGGGCCAGTGATGAGGAAGATGTTAACCATGTCACTAGAGGAGGTCGTCATTTCAAGCCCGCCAACTTGGAATCCGACAATCCTTTAGGAGAGTTAGAGAGATCTCAACGCACCAAAGTTCAAGAGGAAGAGGAAGAGATACTGAAACAGCTCAAGCGTACTCAAGCCAACATCACCATCTGGGGACTTTTAATGGCTTCTCAAAAGCACAGGCAGACAGTACTCAGGCTACTCAACCAAGTTCAGATTCCCATCGAAACTTCACCCGAGGGTTTAGTCAGTTTGGTCAGTCCAGTTCAGCATGGGCAGTCAATATTCTTCACAGAGTCAGACCTTCCGAAGAAAGGACCTCATCATTTACAAGCTTTGTATGTCACGATGGATACTATGGGCAAGAGAATTCCTACAGTGTTGATAGATAATGGGTCAGTCTTGAACGTATGTCCTCTCAGCACCGCCACTTCCTTGGGCATCGAACCGTCAAAATTCAAACCATCAGGACAAACCGTGAGAGCATACGACAACACTCGAAGAGAAGTAGTTGGCATGGTCACTTTATCTCTAGCTATTGGGCCTGTAGAATTCCAAGTCGATTTCCAAGTACTAGACGTGCCTGCTTATTTCAATCTTCTACTTGGTAGGCCTTGGATCCATCCAATTGGGGCTGTGCCTTCTTCCCTCCATCAAAAGGTTAAGTTCCCCTACAAAAGCTCGGTGGTAACATTGAAGGGAGATTCTGAGATCACTCCTACCCGTGTACCTATCTGTGAGATCAAGCCATAAATCGAAGAAGTACCATTGACAGGCTTTGAATACATACAATGTGTAGAGGTTGAGCCAGGATGTAAAGAGAAAATGGTGTTAGACTGCAGTCCGTATGGGAATATGCAAGTAGGTCAGATTATGAAAAATATGGGCTTCTTTCCAGGAATGGGCTTAGGTCGTCGTCATCAAGACACGCCTGATTCTATCGAGTATCCCTCAGTAATTTATCCTTTTAGGTTGGGCTATCAAAGTACCGAAGTTGACAAAAAAGAGATGGCACAGAAAAGAAGAGAAAGACAGTTGGCTAAAAAAGAAGGACGAGTCCCTAACCTCACTCTGAAACCATACCGACCCACTTTGAATGAAGCTTTTGTCAAAGAAGGGGATGATTTCCCTTATTGTGGGTTCCCTGAGCCCATTTACCTCGAAGATCAGAAAGCTAGAGTTCCTGGGTTTGAAATCTTCTTCAGCACTCCACTACCTCTATCTCCAACTACCATCATAGCCAAAGAGCGTACAGAGTTTGACTGGGTCGACCATATTGATGAAGTCGCCATAGGGGCCATGTTCAAAGAGATCTCCTGCATCGAAGAACATGTTCATGAACCCGATCCTATCCACCTCATTGAAGAAACCTCCAATCCATTGACCAACTGGAGCCTTGAGTATGAGCCTCGAGTTGAAGACTCAGTCGCGGAAGATTCACTACCATCAGATGATAGCTTATAGGATTTCTATACTTTCTTTCCATAGGATTGTAGAATAGGACTCTTGTTTTTTCTTTTTTCAATAAAATCATCCCTCCTCTGTTAGGAGGCAAATGATAGCTTAGTTTTTGTTATCCCTCTTTTTTCACGATTAATAAAGTATTCGTTTTTCTTCATTCTTTGCATTTGCAGCTTATCCCTTCTGTCTTCTATGGGTATATATGGCATGAATATAGATCATAGAGAGGATGTTCCCCTTGAGTTTAAACAACGAAGGGAAGTGGAACATGCTCGACCTAATGTGGATGAATTAATATTAGTTAATTTAGGATCCGATGAATCGCCTAAGATAATTAATATTGGAGCAACTCTGTCACCACAAGAACAAGAAAAATTGGTAGGATTATTGAGAGAAAATATAGAAGTATTTGCATGGTCGTATAAGGATATGCCAGGAAAAGACACCGACATAGTACAATACTTTATCCCTACTAATCCGAGGGTTAAGCCAGTTAAGTAGAAGTTTAGGAGAATGAAGCCGGAGTGGGCACTAAAGATCGAGGATGAAGTAGTGAAGCAGATGAACGCTGGATTTCTCCAAGTAGTGGAATACCCCGAGTGGTTAGCTAACATTGTGCCAGTGCCTAAGAAGGATTGGAAGGTTAGAATGTGCGTAGACTTCCGAGATTTGAACAAGGCATGCCCTAAAGATGATTTTCCGTTGCCACACATAGATATCCTGGTAGATAGTACTGCCGGTCATGCTCTGTTATCCTTCATGGACGGGTTCTCAGGTTATAACCAGATAAAGATGGCCCCTATAGATATGGAAAAAACCTCTTTCATTACTCAATGGGGGACCTTCTGTTATCGAGTTATGCCCTTTGACCTAAAGAACGCTGGTTCTACCTATCAGAGAATGGCAACCACCTTATTACATGATATGATTCATAAGGAAGTGGAGGTGTATGTAGATGATATGATCGTGAAGTCTAAGGATCGAGAAGGCCATTTTGAGGCTCTAAGTAAGTTCCTTCAAAGAATTAAGCAATATAACTTGAGATTGAACCCTCAAAAGTGCGCCTTCAGAGTAACTGCGGGGAAGTTGTTGGGATTTATGATCACTCAGAAAGGAATAGAGGTCGACCCAGGAAAGATCAAAGCCATCACGGAGATGCAGCCACCAAAGACAGAAAAAGAGATTCGAGGATTCTTAGGCAAAGTTCAGTTTATCAGTCAATTTATTGAACAGTTGACCATGATTTGTGAACCCATCTTCAAACTTCTTAAGAAAGATGTGCCCACGAAATGAAATGACGCGTGTCAAGAGGCCTTTGAAACCATCAAGAGATACTTGAGCAACCCACCAATATTAGTTCCCCCGCGGCAAGGTGAGTCTTTGCTACTTTATTTAGCACTCACTGAAACTGCGATGAGAGCTATGTTAGCTCAGTATCTACCAGAATCCCGGAAGGAGAATGCGGTGTACTATTTGAGTAAAAAGATAACTGACTATGAGGTTAAATACGACGCATTAGAAAAGACATGTGTGGCATTGGTGTGGGTTACCCAAAAGCTCCACCATTACATGCTGTCTTTTCAAGTGCAACTCATTAGTCGCATGGACCCCCTGAAGTACTTATTGGAGAAGCCAGTATTATCCTATAGGACAGCCCGTTGGTTATTGCTATTGTCAGAATTCGACATTCAATATGTGGTGCAGAAATCAGTGAAAGGGAGAGCGGTAGCAGAATTTCTAGCAGAGCATCCATCGTCAGTAGAAAGATCGTCTGAGTACCATTTTCCCGACGAGGAGATTCTAGAAGTAAGTAAAGAGCCTTGGAAAGTTTTCTTTGATGGGGCTCATAATAAGAGAGGATGTGGAATAGGCATGTTGTTAGTCACACCGGAGAATAATTTGATACCATTATCTGTCAGGTTATCCTTCGATGCCATTAATAATATTGCCGAATATGAAGCCTGTATCCTAGCATTGGAAGCTGCCTTGGAATTGGGTGTGGAAGAATTAGAAGTATATGGAGATTCTGCCCTGATCATATGTCAGACTAGAGGAAAATAGAAAACCCGGGATAAAAAGTTGTTACCCTACCATGAATATTTAGAGGCCTTAGTGAAAGAATTCCGTCGAATTGACTTCTTTTATCTGTCCAGATTAAAAAATAAGTTTGCGGATGCCTTAGCCACTCTAGCATCCATGGTAGATATCCCTAAAGATGAAGGTGTAACTCCTCTCATTATCGAGTCACGGGAAGAGCCAGCCTACTGTTGTGTTATCCAAGAAAGAGAGCCGAATGATGGAAAGCCATGGTACTATGACATCCAGCAGTTTGTAGAAAAAAGAGAGTATCCAAAAGAGGCGTCATCTGTAGACAGAAAGACCATAAGAAGGTTAGCTAGTCAATATATTCTGTGTGGGGGAAGCTGTACCGGAGATCACACGATGGAGTGCATCTGTTGTGCGTTAATGAACAAGAAGCTGAAAAGATAGTATTAGAAGTGCATGAAGGGGCTGGGACTCCACATATGAATGGATACATGCTAGCTAAGAAGATCGTGAGACTAGGGTATTATTGGTCAACAATGGAAAGGGATTGCCATCTACATGTCACGAAGTGTCATAAGTGCCACGTGTTTGCAAGTGGAAAATATCAACCCTCAATGCCACTCACGACCATGTCTTCACCATGGCCATTTGCAACATGGGGCATTGACATCATTGGCAAGGTAACCCCCGCAGCCTCAAACGGACACGAGTACATCCTGGTCGCCTGATTGTATCACAATCATTCTCTCAAATGATGGTGTTACTGTGTTCTCTTATATAGATAATTGTGTAATAATATCTCGTTTTGAATAAAATCTGTACAAATTGGTTAAATTCTCTGTTTCAAGAAATATGTGCAGATTGTATAATTCGAAGTCAACGCCTATGAATCCCTGAGTA
>JAESVK010066033.1:0-10362 GCA_017140935.1 Hamamelis virginiana
ATATATATATATATATATATATATATATATATATATATATATTTTTAATTGGAATGGCCAATGGGTATAGGCAGTGGGCTGAAAAATTTTGGGCCCCTCAAATTTGGGGGCCTCAAACATTTTTTTGATGTGGCAAATATGAAGGGCTGACCCTGACCACATCAATGCTAACCTTCCTAACCATATGGTCAAGGCTAACCCTCCTATTCCATCCACCCCTCCTAATCCTTCATCTATAAATACCTCATTCCTAATGTCAATGAAGATATGAATGTGGATGAATGGGTGAATGTGTAGAGAAGAGAAAAATATGAGAGATTATATTCTTGTATATTTATTCTCAATAGTAATATCTCCCCCCCGTGGACAAAGCAAATTTACCTAACCACGTAAATCTTGGTGTTCATTATTTTTGTGCTTTGAGTTTTTATTTAATTTCACAACAATAATTATATATATAATGTATATAATTAGTGAAGCTGCTGGGATATGTTTCAAGCAAAAGAATTGTGTGCATCAAAGGTGCACTTTAAGTCCATTGTACCTTCCTTAAGCATGGCCACATGGCACACTCTATGGCCAATGACAATGCGCCATATGTCCAATAAATAAATAAAAAAAAATAACAAAAAAAAATTGCTATTAAAAAATTTTGGGGTCTCACACTTTGTACCACGCCCATGTGCTGCATTGCCCAGTATATGTGTCTACTGAACAAGCTATCTTTGTCCACGTGAGTACTTGGTTCCGAGCCAATACCACTCTAGCTTTGCAACGATCAACCCACATTCCATCTCGTTAGTCATGTCCAACCATGACCTTGAAACCAACCAACGATGCTTTACAAGCCATGACATTGCGCCTATGGCCTTGCCAAGTGTCACGGCCTGAGAATTTTCTTGCCCAACCGTGCGGCCTTAGACGCTAGCAAGCACTGCTATGTTGCGCTAAGTCAGCATTTAACCCCCATGTGTCAAGGTTTGTAGGATGAAAATGTAGCAAGACACTTGAGTTTAAAAGAATAAAAGTGCATATTGAATCAAAGAATGCTTTACAAGAGAGCTTGATAGCTTACAAGACTTGTAGTGTGTTGTAGTGTTGAAAGGTTGTTGGATTTGTAAGGATATGTTAGTTATGTTGGTTATGGAGTAAATGAGCTCCCATCCCATATTTATAGGCTACAAGGATTATTCTAGAAACCTACTAGAATATATAATGTTCTAGATAGTTCCCCCACTAGCTAACACTACTAGTTTCTAGAGAGTTCTTATGTACACATGTTATATATAAGTCCTAGAATGCACTAGAGACTATTTAAAAACATATTGATAGTGTGAAGCTTTAGCCAACCTTCCACAATTTTCTAGAAGCTTCCAACCTTCCAAAGGTTATTCTAATGTTCTAGATAATTCTAGAAGCTCCTTTGTATTCCACAACCTTCTAGAAACTTCCAAGGTTATCTCCAATATTCTAGAAGGTTCTAGAGTATTCCAGAACATTTTAGATAATTCTCGGACCTTCTATTGTCTTCAAAAAAGTTCTAGAAGGTTCTAGAACATTCCCCAAGTGTGTAGGGCATTCTTGGCTTTTCCAGAAAGTTCCAAGAATGCCTCTTCCTCAAATTCATATTTTTCCTTACCAAATGTGGCGAGTTGTTACACAAGTCTAAGCCATATTGTACCTCGCCGTGCATAGCCTTGAGCCCATGCCCTTGTGTCGCAATGCTGCGATGATGAAGCCCTATTGTGTGCCTTGGCCCCAAGCGTGCCCAAGGTTGCCCCACATAAGCCCTATGGCTACCTGCCATGATTAAAGAACACCCTTCTAAAGAGCATTCTATGCATTTGGAGGAGTAACAGGAATAACCATCATTTTGCAAATAAGAAACATCAATATTTACAAAATTGCCACCAAGCACATTTAATTACAGAAATGCCACTGAACCACACTTAAGTGCTAAGTTGCGTATCAATATGACCACACATGCCCATATATGCCGCACACTGTCCACACACTTGCTGCACTGTTGCACACATTGCTGTGCCACTTGCTGCACATCAACACCTAAGCCACCTGCATGATCGACACAACTTGACCTTGGCATGTGTAAGACCCCGAAATTTTCAATAGTAAATTTTCTTAATTATTATTATTTTATTTTATTTTATTTATTGCAAACATGGAATTTTGTTATTGGCCATAGTGTGCCATGTGACCACTTTTTGAGAAGGGTGCATGAGAATATTATGAATCCATTATAATTGAAATGCATTATTGTGTCGACAAGTGGTGGAGTAATGCATTATAATTGAAATGCATTATTGTGTCGGCAAGTGGTGGAATTCAATTATTATTATATATATATATATATATATATAGTGTGGGGTGTGTGTGTGTGTGTATGTGTATAAATATATATATGGTGTGGGGGAGGGGAGACATGAGATGATAGCCCTCATTTGTTTTGCTATATATATATATATAATATACAATAAGGGAGTGGGGAGGACAAGAGTGAAAGGGAGAGAGAGACGTGATAAGAGAGAGGGTGAGAAAAAGAAGAAAAGAAAGAAAGAGATAAGGGGGAGTGGTCGGCAATTAGTGAAGGAGAGGGGGAGAGATAAAGAAGGAGAGCTCAGAAGAAAGGGAGGAGAGTCGGAGAAGAGGAGAAGAAAAAAATAAGAGAGAAGAAAAGAAAAGAAAGAGAAGAAGAGAAAAATGAGAAGCTAAGGGGAAGATGGAGCTGCACAAACGCAGAATACGCGGTAATTTAATTGCATAATTCCGAGCTTAGTGAGATGAGATAGTATTTCTATTTTGATTATATTTCAATTTTGGATTGAATATGGTATGATTTAATGATGAAATAATGACTTACATATATATGATATATATATATATATGTATGGGGATTTCAAATCTTGGATTTTTATTTTATATGAAAATGAAAAGCTGAAAGTTTGGGACTATTTTTCCCATCAACTATATCAACTCAGGATCATGTGTACCAAATTTGGGAATTTTCCGATGAGTAGATTAATTTCTATAATTTTCTGAAGTTTAGAAATACTGAAACTTTGAAAATGTGTAGTATATTGTGTATATGTCCGAAAATTATGAAATTTGAGTATATTGCAAAGCTTGAATTTATGAATTTTTAGAGACAAGAATCATGGAAAAAGACCTATGGATGAATGAGAATTTCTAGAGAGAGAAAGCTTCCTTGAAGCTTTAATAGTAGGCACAAGGTGTATTTTCATAGTTTATCGAAAAATTATGATTTTTACATATATGGTGTAGATTGATTTTATATGAATTTAGAACTTTGAATCACTTCAATTGGATGTGAATTGTGGGAGAAATTGAGAACCGAAGTTGCCGAAAAATCTGAAATTTTATTAACGAGCCTACTTTGGCATCATTTTTAAATATGTTCGGATGGGAGGTGTTATACACCACCATTATATTTTGAAAGTTTGTATCACACAGATTCTATAACATCTTGAATCATCCAAATCGGATGAGTAACGAAGGAGATATAAGTGTGCAAAGTTGGCCAAAAAGATGAAAAATATGGACGTATCATGTACTTGAGTGTGCATGTATGATCCTGTGCTATGAAGATGCATAGTAGACCATACACCCTCAATTGCAAATTAGTGCTTGTGAATATCATTTTGACTTGGAATTATTTTTAAAAATCCTATTAAATTAAGTTGATATTAATGAGTACAAAAGTTGCTGTTTGGGAGGCATGAAAGAGCCTAGAAAATTATGGAGCATAATGAAGGTGCACCATAAGGCTTACCATGTGACCTCATTGTATTTTGACTATTCTAGTATGATTTTTTTCAATCTAACAAAATTTGATAAATTCTACAAAAATCAAACAAGTGTTCTAGAATGGATTATTGTGTAGAAAAATACATGTGGATAGAAAATTAACTATCTTCCAAATTGTGAGTCTTTGGAAAATAGTTAAAAATCATGAATAATTGATTTTTATAAAATCAGGATGATTAGTGAAAGATCTTAGAAATACAAGTTATGGAAATCATATTGGCATATATATAAACTGTTAATATATGCATGTGATATTTGTAAAGTTTATAATATGCTGTTATTATTATGAATAAAATGATGAAGCATGTTAATTGTTATATATAAAATACATACTTGTGATATTTGCCATAATTATTGCACATAAAATTGGCATATGGCATGTGGTGATGATGTTATGAGAAAGTGACTGGGCTTAACAGTAAATTCCATACATCTCATAGTAACAATGCGTTTTAAGAAAATAAAACCGTGCACTTGTCATGTGAATATGCGAGGATGGGAGTGCATGTTACGCATGCAGGCAAAGCGGACAATATTGTTACTTAGAGAAGTACGGGGTGTTACAGTGGCACAGTTACATGTGGTGGCTCAAGTTGAGTGAACAGAATGATTTATTTGTATATCATTGATATAACTGTTGATATGAGATATATGTTGAGTTGATATACTATGAAATGTATGAATGAATTGCCATACATGAATTGTTGATATGAGATGTATGTCATATGTATTGCATGGAAGAATTGCATCTGGCATGAGACACGGTTACATGTGAAATATATTGCATAGAAAATCATATGCATTTGTGATTATTTATGTAACTGTGGAAATGAGGAGTTGAGATACCACCGATGGACAAAAGATCCTGGAAACAGTTAGTGCACTAATATATCACCCTTACTAAAAACAGTACGTAAATCCTCTTGTCAATGAGTGACAATCGCGGTAGGTCCTAAAAAGGCGGGGATGCTGTTGTGGTAAGATGGTTGAGTACCTTAAAATTGAGGTAGCCATATGATGTTATGATGAAATGGTGAATCCTAAAATAAGGTTACCATTTGTGTGAATGGTTGATGTTTTGCAGGAAAAGCAGAACAGAGAAAATGACAGGTATGACTGCATGAGCATTGCATCGTATATCTGTCATATGCATAAAGCATGCATATAGTTTAAAATTATTTATTGTGAAAAAGTGATGGATATATTCTGTAATATATATAAATGAATTACAGATATGATGATTTATTTATGTGATATTTGGCTGATGATAAAATTTGTTGACAGATATGAGAATATGGAAGGATGTGAATATTTCTGAATATATTGAGACAAGAAGATATTGTATTCTTGTAATATGAATTACAATAATAAAAATGACTTACCGTGGACGTAGGCAATTTTGCCGAACCACGTAAATCCTGGTGTTTGTTTATTTTTCTGCTATGTGTTTTCTTTAAGAAGATGACACGTTATCAGCATGAGACTCTATCCAACTCAGTAAACTAAATGGATGTTTTTGGAATTTGGGTACATTACGGGATTGTACTCAGGATACAAACTAGTACTCAGCGCTATCTTTAATTGTTGAGATGTTGAAAAAAATATTTAAAGACTTCCGCACGCGTATTTTGAAAAACTGTTTTAAACTGTGTTAATTTTAAAAAGAAATTACTCAAAAGATAAGCGCTTGGTGTTTTATGTCACTGTGGCATTTCCGTATAGGGGTTACCCTGTGTGGGGTGTTACAGCATGCCACCCTCATGCCAAGGTCTATGTCAAGCAACTAAGGGGCTAACACTATCCTTCTATGTCGCTTGTGGTGAAATAAAAAGGGTCGGTGAGCGAAGGGAATGAAATTTTGGGGACAAAATTGATAAAAGAAGTTGTGGGTGAAGAAATGAATTTTTAAAATAATTTGAATAAAGAATTGGATAGCTTAATATCATTTTCACTCAACTGAAGTAAGAATAAATGATTGGAGATGGTTGGACTCAAAAAGTGAAGCCGAAAAGAGAGAGAGGGTACGGTGTTTCTATTTTTTATGTTACTTATATTTTAAAAATACAACGTGTATAGTTCACACATAATTGGTGTGGGATGCTTCTTAGATAGGGTTAGCAATGAGTGTGTTCAAGTGATTAATTGCAAGTTTTCTATAGAAAAATGCCATTTAAACCACCTTTTTCCAACCATCTCACGTGTACTATTGACTTTTATAATATTGAAAAAATGAAAATGTTTCTTTTATTAATGTGAACCACTCATCAAATGCTAACTAAGGTGGGTGGAAAAGGGTGGGTGAAATAGAATTGCTCACCAAAAAGAGAAAACATTAAGCATCCATCCAGGGCTGACTCTGAGGTTCCAAGGGCCCAAAGCGAGGACAAAAAATGGGGCTATACTATGTATAGATTGCAATTTTTTTTTTCACCACCATAAAAAAATTCCAAAGATTCATTGATTAATTTTTTTTTTCTTAAATTTTACTAAAAACCAAACATAACTATAAAAGCAGGGCCGACCCTTCATGTTTGCCACCTCAAAAAATTGTTTGAGGCCCCCAAATTTGAGGGGCCCCAAAATTTTGTAGCCCACTTCCTATAAGGCTATAATCCATTGGCCATTCTACTTAAAAAAAAAAAAAAAAAAAAAAAAATTTCCCATTATATTTTGTAGTACAGTTGCCCTCCAAAATTGAGAGGCCCAAAAAATTTGTAACTGCCCAAAACCCATGTTGCCTCTTTGGATCAATAAATTCTTACTTATCCAAAAAATAAAACTAAGGTATGCAATTTTTTTTTTTATATGTCAAAATATAGAAGGGCCTCATTCTTGGAACTTGCTTGAGGCCCCCCAAAACCCAGGGCCGGTCCTGTATAAAAGAAAAAAAAATGAGGAGAAAAATGAAAAAAGGTGGGTGAAATAGCATTGTCCACCAAACAAAAATGAAAACATCAAGCATGAAGCATCATCTAATTAATTTATGGGTTCATCATTTTTTATGATTATAGAAAAGAGCAATGCTCATCACCCAATTAATTGGGTGATGCTTGATGTTTTCATTTTTTAGGTAGCCTAATGTTTTAGGCCATTAATGTTCATTAGAAATGAGCTCTCCTAGGCTCCTACGGAATGGTTCCAAAAGCATCTCCAACGCTCCCTTTAACAAGGTCTTTAGTGTCAGACGCAACCCATTCTCCCTCAACAAGTGCTCCAATGGAGCACTTCAAATAGAGTTAATTTTAGTCAGACGTTACTATTGCTTTTACCTGCAACTAGCACATTGAAGTGCTGATGTAGAATTAAGACGTTGTAATTTGACTGTTGGAACCAAAACTATATATATATATATACATATATATATACCACTCCATTCACACATATATACCATTCTACATATCTTGCCATTCTATTTTTTTTTTTTTACCAAGAATTTGATCATAATTTTTTTCACTCTTTAATTTTATATAAAAATTCATCTCTCCATTTTTATATGATTTTTAAAAAAAAATCATTCTCTATTTTTTCATCACTTTATATTTTTGCATAAAATTTCACAATTCCATATTTCTATAATTTCAACCATGGATCCTAACAATCCATTCTTTAACAATCATTTTTTCAACCAAACAACTCTCAACCTCATGCACAATTCAATTCCCAAACATTTTCTCAACAATCACAATATGGTTTTCAATCCCAACCCCAACAATACACGTTGAATTCACATAACCCCTATAACTCATTAAGTGAACAAATTTTTGGCGGACAATCTCAATTCCCATGTCATCAACCGTCCCAACGTAGCTATTTCCAACCTCCCACAATCCAAAATCAAAATAGTGCTCCAACTAGCCTTGAAAAAAAATAGGAATCCCAAATGGTCTAAGAAAGAAGATGAAGTAATTTGCGAAGCTTGTCTCAACATTTCAAAAGATCCAGTCACGGGTGCCGATCAACCTAGACAAAGGTTATGGGATCGAATTATAGTTGAGTATGGTAAATTATTGGGTTGTCATACACAAAGAGACAATGTTGGTTTGATGAACAGTTGGGGTATCATCCAAAGATTCATTGACAAATTTTCAAGTTGTGTGCGACGCGTAGATAGGACTCCAAGAAGTACGTGGTGGAAATGATCTAGATAATGTAAGTTGATTTTATAATTTTTTAAATTATATAAATTATTTAAATTATTGCATGTCGAATTTTATTTATTATTTGTTATTTATAGGATGAGGATGCAAAGATATTATACAATGAAAAAGAGGGGTACCAATTTAAATTTTATGGTTGTTGGTTACTACTCAAGAATAGTCCAAAGTGGTTTCACTACACCATTGAACAATAAGTTAGAAAAGACAAATTGAATCAAAGGAAGAGAGCTTGGGCAAATTCACATATTAATGTGTGAGACCCCAAATATTTTTTATGTGGTGGTGTTACAATCAAACTTTTGTGGGCATAATTGATTATGGAATCTGATGTATATATATATAATGGAGAGGTGGACAATTGTAGTGGTGGATGATCACCATATTATATTGTATGATTAGAAAATAATATATATTATATTGTATGATTGATTCTTTGGGGGAACGTGTAAGACCCCGAAATTTTTTTTTTTTTTAGCATATATATATTTTATCTATTTATATATGTGATGGTTGTTATTATATTTTAAATATACACTTGGCATTTTGCCATTGGGCAATCAAATGCGCCATGTGGTCATCAATTGAGAAGGGTGCATGAGAAATTATGTACACCCTTGGGTGACATCTAAAATGTGAATGGTGGATATATATGAATGGTGGATGAATGAGAGAATGGTGGATGAATCTAAGAGTGGTAGATAAATTTGAGAGTGGTAGATAAATTTGAGAATGGAAGATGAAAATGATGGATGAATATAAGAGTGGTAGATAAATTTGAGAATGGAAGATGAGAATGATGGATGAATGTAAGAATGGTGGATAACTTTGAGAATGGAAGATGAGAATGATGGATGAATGTAAGAGTGGTAGATAAATTTGAGAATGGAGGATGAATTATTTCTCTATAAATACCACCTTTCAAATGCTAATGAATACACAAGTAGTAGAGAAGAAAGAAATTAGAGAAAAAAAGAGAAAGAAAAGAGAGTGAAAAGTACTCTTTGAGTTGGCAAGGAGTAAGCAATTCTTGAAGTTCAACACACACACAACCAAGGTAAGGTTCTACTACCTTACATATTTCATGTTGAGTTTGAAAGAAAATAAGGATTTCTTGTCTTCTTTAGAAGTAGAAATCTTGTTTGATAAATTCATGCAAAATGAATTTGGCTTGAGGTTGAAAAATTAAAGTTCATATACATTGAATTTTTCAGATTTCAATTCATAATAGTTTTAGTATAGAAATTCTAATTAAATGAAGAAAAATCGTTTTTGAGCAAGGTTTTGGAATAATCTCCTAACTTCTAAATTTGTTTTCAATAAAACTTTTATGAAGAAAGGATGTGATTTACTATTTTTCTTTGATTTTAGAAATGGTTGTTACACAGCAGGTAATCACACTATTTTTGTGTATCAACTTGAATTTAAAATCGGAGGATGTTCCACTCATCCTAAAATCTTGAAAATTTATGGAGGTATTCATACGTGAATCTAGTTTCTACCTGTAAAATTTCACATTTTTATTCGAAGAGATGAATTTTTAAAAATTCAATTACTATTGCTTGGTTGAACAAATATATATATTTCCAGCTTTTTGTTTTGAGATGCTAAATAGTATTTTAGCACAAGAAAATACTTTTTCCTTGAAGCATTTCGAGTTTATGAATAATATCGACAGGAAAATGGTTTTATTTTATGGGATATATATAAATATTTATATATATGTCAATGATGTTGATAATTCCATTGAGTGAGAATTTTTAATTGAAGTATTTTTTTAGATACCTAAGGGTATTTATACAAATTAGTTGAGATATCTGGAAAAAATGGATACTGTGGACTGAAGGTAAACCCCTGAGAATGAATATATTGCTTAGGGAACTGTGTTGACCTATATTCGGTAATGATATATATTACGAATGGTGATGTGATTATCTTGATTCTTTTAAAATCAAGTATGAGATAATAATAAAGATTATAACATGCTGTTATTGTTTATTATGAATAACATAATGTATATGGTGCATGTTATTTATGATGCATAAAATATATGCATGTGATATTTGCCATACTAATTGCAAAATAAATTGGCATATGGCAACGTGGTTGTGATATATTGGAAAGAAAGTGACTGGGCTTATAAGTAAATTCCATACATCTCCTAGTAACAATGTATTTTAAGAAAATAAAACCGTGCGCTTGTTATGTAGACATACTTGTATGGGCATGTATGTTGTGCGTACAAGTAAAGCGAGAAATATTGTTATTTGGAGAAGCATGGAGAATTACAAAGGCACAGTTACAGGTAGTGGCTCAAGTTGATTCATATGTATATCATTGATATAACTGTTGAAATGAAATATAT
>JAESVK010066034.1:0-14354 GCA_017140935.1 Hamamelis virginiana
GAGGTCCGATCGAGAAGGCGACCAACGAATCTTGAACGAGCACAACAGGTCGGACAACACGTTGGCGAAGGTTCTCAGGGGACGAGAGGATCGGCATTAAAACGACATCGACCGGAAATCACCCTGCACATTTCACATCCAATAAGGAACGAACAAACCCGAGAGCATCGACCTGAAGACAGGGAGACTGACCGCTCCTCCCTGTTCATTTCCAAAATCCTTCGAGAACCCCTACCGGACAAGTTTAAACTACCGACCATCGACTCCTATGATGGAACTACTGATGCGAGAGAACATGTTCTTGTCTTCAAAGATCATATGTACCTCAAAGGAGTTACCGACCCAATCATGTGTCGAGCATTCCCTATGACTCTAAAAGGATCGGCACAAACTTGGTTCCAAAGGCTCGCTCCAAATTCAATCAGTTCTTTCCAAAGTTTGAGCACGGGGTTGATAGCCCATTTCGTCAGTAGCCACAGACCCAAGAAGCCGGCCACATATCTATTGAATATTGTTTAGGAAAAAGATGAAAGTCTGAAGTCCTTCATACAACGATTCAGCTCGGCCCTCCTCGAAGTAGACGTCATGAACGAAGGAGTCGCTATAGCCGCAATGATAAAGGGACTCCAAGCACAGAGCCTGAGAATCTCTTTTGCGAAAAAGGAGCCAAAAACATTGACCGAATTGTTAGAATGAGCAAGAAAGTACATTGGGGTAGACAACATATTTGACTCCGATAAAAAAGATCGAGAAACTGTTCAGAAAATAAAAGATTAGGATCACGATGAACGAAAGCAACCTGAAAGAAGGCAAAAAATCGAGGCTCCCGACAGACGTCAATCCCCGCCAAGAGGTTTTACGTCTTTTACGCCGCTCCGTCTGCCGATCAACGCCATTCTAAATGAGGTCGGGTATCAACCGTATGTGAAATGGCCCCTACGAATGAGATCCGACCCAAAGAAGAGGGGCAAGAACAAATGGTGCGCTTTCCACAAGGATCACGGCCATCTTACCGAAGAGTGTTTCGACCTAAAAAATGAGATTGAAAGTTTGATAAAGAGGGGGTTACTCAAGGAATATGTAGATCCTGCAAGGGCGGATAGCACTAGACAAGCAAATGCCAATAGAAACGAAAGACAACCCCGATCAGCCTCGAAGACTGGCCGGGGTCATTGATATTATTCATGGGGGCATCACTTATGCCGGAGAGAGCAGGTCAGCAAGAAAGGCGTATGCAAGATCGGCACAGGTGACCCCCACAAATCAGATATACAGCCTTTCCCATCAACAACCCAACCGGTACGATTTGCTGACTTTCTCCCAGGAAGACCTCAAGGGAGTACACCTACCACATGACGATCCCTTAGTCATAAAAGCCATCATCGCCAACTACGAAGTCAGCAAGATTTTGGTAGACACAGGGAGCTCAGCAGACGTTCTTTTTGTTACCGCATATGAAAGAATGGGAAGAAAAGTGACAGATCTCTCACCAATCCACACACCGCTCATCGGGTTCAATGGGTCATCTCTACAGCCGTTAGGATGGACTATATTACCAATCACAATCGGAGATCCACCGGCACAAGCAACAAGAGATGCGACCTTCATGGTCGTCGACTGTCCTTCAACCTACAATGCGATAGTTGGGCGACCGATCTTGAACGACCTCCGAGCGGCGGCATCTACCCTCCATCTGTGCGTAAAATTCCCGACCTCCCACGGAACGGGGGAAGTCAGAGGTGACCAAGCATTGGCCCGATCGTGCTTTAACATATATCTTAATCACCAGCAAGAGCTGCCGAAGAAAGAGCTTTTTCAAGAGAAACAACCCCAAGATCTCACCGACCCTGCTAACAATGAACCGACCAATCTAAGGCATGATCACCCCTCATAGCAATCAAAGAGCGCGGAGTCTAGGATGGAGGATCTTCGGGATGAGTACAGCTCTAGAACGACCCCCCTGGAAGGACTAATAGAGTTTCAAGTCCACCCAACCGACCCGGACAAAACTGCTAAAATCAGTGCTGGGCTATCAGCTGAAATGAAGACCGATCTCATAACATTCCTAAAGAAAAATTGGGACATATTCGCTTGGGGGCACGAAGATATGCCAGGGATTGATCCCGACGTTACGATGCATAAACTATTAGTCCATCCGACCTTCAAACCGATCCGGCAAAAGAAGAGGGTTTCGTCAGAAGAAAAGGCTAAGGCCATCAATGAAGAAGTATGAAGACTTCTCAAGGCAGGTTTTATTCGGGAAGTATTCCACCCTGACTGGCTTTCGAACTGCGTTGTGGTCAAAAAGAAAACGGGAAAATGGAGGGTTTGTATCGATTTTACCGACCTCAACAAAGCTTGCCCAAAAGACAGTTTTCCACTTCCGCGTATTGACCAGATGGTAGATGCTACAGCCAAGCATGAACTCCTTAGCTTCATGGATGCATACTCAGGATACAACCAGATCCTGATGCACCCAACCGATCAAGAAAAAACGGCTTTCATAACAGCGATCGGCATGTTCTGTTTTCTAAGGATGCCATTTGGACTCATGAATGCCGGATCAACCTATCAACGAACTGTGACGAGGATGTTTGGCTCGCTCCTAGGATCAACAATGGAGGTCTACATTGATGATATGTTTGTTAAAAGTGTGAGGGCACCCGATCACATTAAACACTTGAATGAAGCCTTCCAGGTAATGCGAAAATTCGGGATGCGTCTCAACCAGACAAAGTGCTCTTTCGGGGTATCATCTGGGAAATTCTTGGGTTTCCTTGTCACGGAACGAGGGATCGAAGCAAATCCCGAACAGATACGAGCAATCCTCGAAATGAAATCCCCGACGAATATTAAGGAAATTCAGAGTCTCACTGGTCGGATGGCTGCACTGAACAGATTTATTTCAAAATCTTCTAAAAAAGGATCTCATTTTTTCAAGGTTCTAAAGGGAAATAAAAGGTTTCAATGGACTACCGAAGCAGAGGAAGCTTTTCAACAACTGAAATCTTACCTTGGATCACCTCCTCTCCTCTCAAAACTCATTCATAACGAAACTCTTTTTCTTTACCTTGGCGTTTCCCCAACCGCGGTAAGTTCGGCACTATTTCGAGAAGACAAAGGGGTCCAAAGCCCAATCTATTATGTTAGCAAATCCCTGGTCGGAGCAGAAATCAGGTACCCCTATCTCGAGAAATTGGCATTTTCTATTGTCATCTCGGCCAGAAAGCTACGGCAATACTTTCAAGCTCATCAAATTGTTGTACTAACTGACCAACCTTTGAGGCATATCCTTCATCGACCTGATTCATCGGGAAGGATGCTCCGATGGGCAGTAGAATTAGGAGAATTCGACATTAATTACCGACCTCGACTGGCAATTAAGGGACAAGCACTAGCCGATTTCATCGCTGAATTTACTCCCGAGGCCATAGCTGATTTTTCGACCATCCCGACCTCATCATCCCACGAGGCGATCGATGATCCGTCGTCCCGTCTCGCATGGCACCTTTTTATCGACGGGTCATCCAACTGCAAATGATCAGGAGCAGGAGTTGTACTGGTCTCACCCGAGGGAGAAAAGGTTGAACTAGCCTTGAGGCTCTGTTTTAAAGCAACAAACAATGAGGCAGAATACGAAGCATTGTTGCCCGGACTTCAAATGGCTGCCGACCTCTTTATACGACACCTACACGTGTTCAGCGACTCCCAGTTGGTTGTCAATCAGATCAACGGGATTTACTTAGCCAAGGAATCAGCCATGCAGAAGTATCTCGCCAAAACCAGAGAGGCCTTCAGTAGATTCGCCTCAATCTCCATCAGTCAGGTCCCCCGCGAGGAAAATTGTCACGCCGACGCATTGGCCAACCTCGCTTCTGCTGTATGAACGGATCTTCCTAGATCGATAGTTGTGAAACTTTCTGAACACCCTCTCATTGACATACAAGATAAGCCGATCCTAACAATTCAGTCCGATCCTACATGGATAGACCCGATCAAAAACTACATCAGATCGGGAACTCTCCCTCAAGATAAAGCAGAAGCCCGTCGGGTAAAAAGCAGAGCCGCCCGATAATGCATCATCAATGATAGTTTGTATCGCCGATCATACTACGGACCTTGCCTCCGATGCGTCTTGCCCGACGAAACTGACTACGTTTTGAGAGAAATACAAGAAGGAATTTGCGGGAACCACGCGGGTGCCAGATCACTAGCAAAGAAAGCAATTCGGCAAGGTTATTACTGGCCTAAGCTGGAAAAAGACGCGATCACTTTAGTTCGGAAGTGCGAAAAGTGTCAACGCTTCGCCCCGATCCCGCATCAACCACCGAACCAGCTCACCCCGATCTCGAGCCCTTGGCCATTCGCGCAATGGGGGATTGATATAGTCGGCCCACTCCCAAACTCAAAAGAACAAAAGAAATTTTTGATTGTGGCGATCAATTACTTCACCAAATGGGTTGAAGCCCGACCTGTTGCCTGAATAACCGAAAGCAACATCAGAAGTTTTATTTGGGAGAGCATCATATGTCGATTCGGTATCCCTCAAGTGCTAATCGCCGACAATGGAACTCAGTTCAACAACAACGGGCTCCGGGAGTTGTGTAGCGACCTTGGAATTCAGAACAATTTCTCCTCACCAGGTCACCCGCAGGCAAATGGACAGGTCGAGGTAACTAATCGCACGATCATCCACACCTTGGAAAAAAGGTTGGAAAAAGCGAAAGGATTATGGGTGGACGATCTCCCAACAGTTCTCTGGGCATATCATACCACAAATCGGGTTTCTACGGGTGAAACCCCCTTTTCTCTCACTTACGGAACTGAAGCAGTAATCCCAGTCGAGATCGGTATGCCTTCTTACCGAATAGATACTTTCAATCCTGAAGAAAATGATCGTGAACTCCGTTATAATTTGGATGTCTTGGAGGAAAAACGAGAAGAAACCCGACTCCGAATTGAATCTTACAAAAGGAACATGGCTCGGTTATACAATAAAAATGTAAGGACAAGACATTTCCAACCAGGCGACCTTGTTCTTAAAAAAGTGCTAAATCCTAACAAACTTGAACCCAACTGGGAGGGTCCTTACAAAGTTCGACATTTCAATCGGATCGGCACATACTGGATCACCGATCTTGAAGGAAAACTGCTCAAGCGACTTTGGAATGCCGCACACCTCAAAAAATACTATCAGTAGGGGACTCATTCCCATCTTTTTGTACTAGGGACGTAGCCAACTATGAGTTGCTACCCGATCATTTCCAATGTTAAATTTTCGATATATGATCTACTTTTTTCTATAAACATCACTTTCATTTCTGATCTTATTTTTATTTATTGCATCCTGAACTGTTCGTTTTTATTTATTGCATCCTGAACTGTTCGTATTTATTTTTTCTTCCCGACCTTATTTCCTTGTTTAAATTATTTTATGAGTTGATAAAATTTTTGTTCAAATTCCACTTCGAAATCGACATTAAAAGTCCCAGACTACCTTGGGCCAGCAAAAGTTATTTTTTGCTCCTACCGATCAATGAGTTTGATCAAGGTGGCATAAATGTCTCAACGTTACCCTTAGATACTACGGTATCCAAACACAAGTTTGATAATCTCTTCATAAAGAGTTCAGAGTTCAAACACTTAATTTTGTTTTAACCCCGAACTGGGGGCAAGATAATAGAGATCGACAAACAAAGTCATCACTTCAAACATTGCAACCCGATGAAAATGACTTGTTATAAAAATCAAACATTCATTCATTTAAACATTGCAACCGAATGAAAATTACTTGTTATAAAAATAAAACATTTATTCATTCAAACATTGCAACCCGATGAAAGCAACTTCAAAAAATAAAAACGTTCATTTCATTCAAATATTTCTGAATATCCATACATCAGTAAAAGGGGAAATCATACAAAATAAAAGATCAGTCGTCAACATGAACAGTCTGATCATGGGAAGTCGGGGTATCAGATCATCGGTAGGAATGGAGGGATCAGCCACTTCTCTTGAGATCGGTGCGTTTTGACCAGTGCCCTCCCGATCACTGATGGTCTCCTCATCATCCACATTTTCGATCTCAGGATCGGCTGGAGCCTTTGAAGCTTGTCGTTGTGCCCTAACCTCCTCCAATGTGACCTTGGAAAGATCGGCCAATGGATGAAGTTTCGCTACAAAGTCCTTCGCCAACTCAAAACCCTGGACAAGAAACGGACTGGCCGTCTTGATCACAAGGGCCTTCAGTTCAGGAGAAGATCGATAGTCTTCAACGGCCTTCTGGGCGATTCTCTTCTCAGTATCCTTCGACTTCTGGAGATCGGCTTCCAACGCTTCTATTTTTCTTCGATAATCCTCCTCCCGATCCCTGGACTTCGCCTTCTCCTCCTTCAGAAAAGTCTTCGCATCCCGAACTTCTTGGATCAGATGATCAACTTTCTCGTTCAGCTTCCGGTTAGCCACTTCAGTAGCGCTTTTTGAACGCCTCGCTTCCCGAGCTGCTCGAAGAGAGTGCAACCCGAGAAATGCACTCTAGAAATACAAACACATAAAATCAAGCTCGGAAATATGCGTAACTTGGAAAATAAAAATTGACCTTTATAGCAGAATGAGCCAGCTGCTCGGAAATATCGTTCGGGGTATTTGTGAAAGCGCTTCCTGGTCGGCCGGACCCAGAAGACCCTCAAAAACTTTCAGGCTTGAGGTCGGACTGTTCATAAAAGAACTCCCGATCGTCAGGCCTGAAAGCATCAGGGGTGCCGACAGACCAGCACTAAGCCATTCACCAGCTGACCCCCTCGAAGGGCGAGCTCCCAGACCAAAGCCGGCTGCTGACCCGGTTCCGACCTCAGTTACTACCGGGACCGCGGTAGGAATATTGTCATCGACCCGTCTCTTTTTCTTCCGAAAAGATTCAGGCTTGACCCGATCTTCAGAGACCGGAATCGTGGTGGACCCAGGAACCGCCCCAGCAAGCACATCGTCTATATTAATGTCCATGGCTGCAAAAATCATTACGTTATGAGGGAAAAAAAAAACACGAGGGGGGAAAATAAGTCAAGCGAACGAAATCGGTATACCCTTTTTTGATCGATGTGATTCTTTTCTCCGAAGCTTCTGTCTGTTCTTCCGATCCTCGATGACCTGAATGATCTGAACCTCGTCTTCTCGATCCGAAGGTCGAATTGCAAACCTCCTATATTGTCGAAGGAGAGGCGCGATCGGCCGACCGTCAACTGTAAGATCCTTAAACAGACGAGGTACAAGTTCGGAAGGTCGGACTTCTGATTGATAAGCCAAGTAGTAGGGCTTCCAATTCCTGTCGTCACGTAGGATGTTGAAGCCGCGTTCTTCTCTCCACAACTGGTCGATCCGACCAATGATACGATCTGACAAAGTCAGGCACCGAGTAATCTTATCAACTGCACGAAGAAAGGAATTATCAAAAATGTTAAAAAAAAAAAAATCCTAAACTCCTAAACTCATTTACCTGGTCGGGGACTCCATTCCCTTGGAATTGGGAAGATTTGTGGCTCGTCAACCCCGAACTCCCACCCTGGACCACTTACAAAGAAGTAACTGTTCTTCCACCCTTTGATAGAAGATGGCAGGTCACCGATGCCCGGCCTCTTATTTCGATTACCGAGATACCAACATCCTGGAGATGCCCGAGCATTCTCCTTTACGAAACACATACACCTCAGATCGCTAAAATTCGGCTCCCACCCCATCGATCTCTACAGAACTATAAACCCAAGAAGCACCATCCATGAGTTCGGTGTAAGCATTATAGGGCTTACCCCGATCCTATACAGTACCTCTCTAATAAAAAGTTGGAGGGGAAACCTAAGCCCGATCTTAAATGTCTCATCGTAAAAGCAGACCTCTCCGGGAAGGATATCAGTGGCACGGATCTCAGGACCCGGAATTCTAATACTAACGGAGTTCGGGATGTGATAAAGTCTTCTAATCTCGGTCTCTTTTTCCTCTCCTAGAAGATTTATGTGGACAAACGGGTAAGGAGCTCGAGGAAGGTCTTCCCCAACACTTCGGTTTTGAGAAGGAGTAGGGGGTATGGACCTGATCGGAGAAACCTCTATGGTTTCAAACATCGACCCCGACGTGCTGGCTCCAGAGCCACCACGATTTTCTGATCTAGGTCGGTCCGAGGAAGGACCCCGATCTGACATAACTACAGTACTGTTTGGCTGGAAGGAAAAGTCGCTGGAAAACTCAAGAAAATACGCCGGCGAATTCAAAAGTTTCGCCGGAAAACTCAAAAGAAAAAGACTCACTCTATGAAAACGCGAAAAAACAGGTCCTATGGAGAAATTAAACGGAAGAAATGAAAGAAGGGGAACAGAAATACCTTTCAAATGAGTAATACAGTTGAAAAAACGGTGACAATCAAGGCAAGAGTGACGCTGAAACCACAAAAAGTCCTCCAGCACTCTCACGACGCTCCGGCAGCAATTCGAAAGATGAGAAAAATGAAATGGGGGGAAAAAACCCTCCTCCTCGCTCTTTTATAGCTTGTCCAACAAGCTACTAATCAGAAGACGACACTTGGCACCTAATAATAAATAGCACTTTTAAATCATCTCGAACACGACTCCCGAGCAACGGCAATCGCCTGCCAGACTGTCACCTCGAGCGTGATGACCAATTGACGGCTGACGCTTCGAAAAACGAAACGTCATCTAGGATGTACGCCAACATTTCCACTATGAGGAAGATCGAAGGTCTCTTCCGATTTACCGATCACATTGTGCGCAAGCCAGAGGGTCATTGTCTACCTATCAAAAGAAACTCGTCAATACCCCGAAATTAACTTATCCATATCCAGCATACCGACCTCATATACTTGTGGGAAATCACTTACAAAATGAATTCCACAAGTAGAGGGCAGCTGAAGAGGGAAAAATTTGTTGACCGATCCTGAAACGGGACACGTGGAATAAACACACCCGATGAGGGGATGCGAGTTCTACCCGACGTCTTTGAGATATAAATACCGATCCCCAGAGTTAAAATATCTCTTATCTAAGCCTTATAAAAGTGAACGAGTTTACCGATCTCATGTAACTGCCTCATCATGCCAAAAAACGGATCTTTGCTGATAGACTCTGACCTCTTGCAGGAAATCATATGATTCCCTGTCACTTGAAAATGACAGGCCGTTATGAAAAAGTTGAAAAAACCCAATATACCCTTAAACGGTTAAAAACACTCGAGTGAGTATTCAGACGACCACTCTATAAAAAGGAAGAATCACATCTCATGCAAGGTACGCATCATTCCTCTAAAAAAACTCACTTTCTTCTTACATTCTCTGTTCACTGATTTGATCGTCGGAGTTTTGTAGGTCGAACACCCCACCGGTGTAAGAAATTTATTTACCTAATCACAGCCAAATCCAACGGTCCGATCCCATCCATCTCTTTTACCTCTTTTTGACTTCATCAGTGATGTGATAAGTTCATGGTCGTAATTATCTTTGAATCAAATTCATTAACGTAATATTCCAAAAGTTAAGAATTATTAAAGTAAAATGTCCATATATAAAGAGAGATATATATATATTTTTGTGTCGAAGGAGCTAGCGGCTTTTGTGTGTGGTTTCTATTCTATATCTAATAAAATTAACCCTTTTACTGATTAAAAAACAAAAGACCAGCTCCTACATAGTCAATAACGCTAGGGGCGTTTGATTACAACTAGGGTGTAACTTGATCAAATTGGTTCTTGATTTGAACCTATCAATTTGATTCACTTTAGTTTCAGTTCCAAACATAATTCGGTTCAGTCTTGATTTGAGTTTTTATCAAATCATTAATTCGGTTCAGTCTTGATTTGAGTTTTTATCAAATCAATGAAATTCAGTTTAATTTAATTAGTTCATATATTTTTTGAAACCAAACTAATATACTATATAATTATTATTATATTAGGCAGATGATATATGTACTCCACATTTATTCTTCCTCCACACTCACATGTGTCATACCAAAATTCCATTTTTACCCTTAAGCAAGAAAAAAAAACTTTCATTTTAATATATTTTGGCATTCTGTGCTTCCATATGATTACTTGCATAACTTTGTTTGAAAAATCGGTCATTTGATAAATACTCATCTTATGAATATTATGTCTACTAAAAATTACTGTGATCCAACTGTCGATTTTTGAAAAAATTGACTTCAAAATTATGACATTTCAAATAATAAAAAGAACATAATTTTTACAATCAGTTTTTCCAAAAAAAATAAAAACAAAAACAAAACAAAACTCAACCGTTGGATTACAGTAATTTTTGACAGACATGACATTCATAAAATAGATATTTTGTCCAACAGTCGATTTTTCAAACTAAGTTCTGTAAGTGAATTTATAAAAATATAGAATGCCAAAATATATTAAAATAAAAAAAATTTTATTTAAGGGCAAAAATGAAATTTTAACACGACACAATGCGAGTCGGAGTGCATATATCATCTGCCTTATTTTATAATATGTATTAATCACATGCAACTTATCACACTAAGGAATGAAGATAAGATTTGAGGCAGAGTTGAAAAGCTGCAGCTTCATCGACCAAGTATAAGTGGAAAAATAGTAAAATACATGAACCTAACTAGACAACCGACTTATACCGTGATTACGTACATGACATGACGCAAGAATCCACTACAATGTCAATTCAATAACAAACACTAATTCACCAATTCACTCTCTTTAAATTGAAAAACATTACTGTATGATTTATGGCTTATATTACATTTTCTAAACTCTAGGAGCATGATACATTCATATCATGTAAGTTAAGTAATGCAAAAAAATTAAAGTTTAGAAAATAAAAATTTTGTAATATTTTTATGTTTCGTAGTTTAATTTTAAAATGTTGTTTAAGTGATGGTTGATTTAGGGCTCGTTTGCATTAATTTTTCTTAAAATCACTTTAATTTGAAATTGAAAATCCCACTTGATCTAGAAAATGGGGTAATAATCACTTTAAAGAGACTTGAAGATTGATACGATTGTTAGTAAAAATTATACTGAAAGTAACTGTAAATATTAGGAGATCCCAACTCTTGACACAATCTCTTCTAGTATGAAAATTTGATATGCGTAAGATTTAATTTGAACATAATTCTAAAGAAACATGTGAAGAGATAATTTTCTAAAAGTAATTTTAAAAAAAGCTAACATAGACGAATACTTAGTACTACTTCATTAAATTTAACGAGGGATTGCTCTGTTGAGAGAAATGATGCTGTTACCATATGCTTATAGAAGGTATGTAAACAAGAAATTAATAGATAATTATGGAATATAAATTTTGAAAAACTAACTGTTGAATTAGATATTATACTTATGCAGATAATATATGCCAAAAATCACAATGATCCAACGTTCGATTTCTCGAAAATGTCACTGATAAAATATGTAACAGTTTTCAACGGTCATTGTTTTTTACTTATATATTTTAAGATTTTCACATTGGATCACTGTAACTTTTCTCAGGCACAACATCCATAAGAAAAATATCTAATCCAACAGTCAGTTTTTCAAAATATGTATCTCATAATTATCTATTAGCTTTATGCTTACATAACTTGTATAAGCATGTATGCTTAATTACAGGATCCCAACTGTGTGCTCAAACACTTCAATACGCAATCGCGGCTGAGTGTCTCCCAAGTGGTCCTTCAAGGGATGCTTAACTCTGAAGCTTTTCTCCCATTGGCTACTTCTCTGTATAAATTTCAGTAATCCCCTTTATTGGTTGCAACACTACAAACGTTGTGAGTGAGTGAGAGAGAGAGAGAGAGAGAGAGAGAGAGAGAGAGGATGTTGGAGCTAAAGTCAGGTGAGGAAGGAGCAGGAGGCAAGACAGAGGCATGGTCCAAGTCCAAGATTAATGGAAGTGTAATCCCAGCACAGAGGAGGTCAGTGAAGGAGATGATGTTTGATTACATATTCAAATCTTCCTCTGCTTCCTCTCAAGTTCTCTTGTCCACAAAGGGTAGTGGCAGCTTCAAGACAATCCCAACACCACTCAAAACATCAATAGCAAAGGAGGAGGAGGATATCTTTCCAAACCCATCATAATTAATTTTGTTTAGAAATTTCACAATGTCAATATATGCAATTCTGTTGTTATATCTTGTAATTTGCTTGTCTTTTTCTTTTTAATTATTATATATTCCAAATTTAAATTTTATTTTGTAAATAATCACCAGAAATTTGCATTGATCCCGAACCACCCCATAAAACTAAATAAATAAAAAACCACTCTAAAAATCAATGCGGAGCTTCAGGTTATGAATTTTCTAGACAACAAGTGAGATGAAAGCGAGATATAAATCCCAAGAAATAACCATAAGTGATCCAGTAAGGAATACCTTACTTTATTAAAGTGAGAAAACTCTGTAACCTTTAGATCTCACTCTATGGCCGTGATCTAAAAGTTACAGAGTGTTTCCTCACTTTAATAAAGTAAGATATCCCTTATTGGATCATTTTTGTGAAATTAACAATCCTTGAATTGAAATTCAAAATATTCACAAAATTATGTTTCCCATATATGAAAATCTTAATTATATATGTTTCCCATATATGAAAATCTTATCTTTTTTAATAGTAAAGTTATATATCGCAAAAAATTGTCCCAAAAAGACATCCCATTCCCATATATGAAAATCTTATCTTTTTTAATAGTAAAGTTATATATCGCAAAAAATTGTCCCAAAAAGACATCCCAAATGAATCCTAACCTTTCATTTATTATGAAGAGAGAATTCACTAAAAAAGAGAAAAGTTAGATCATTTGGCACATCATTTGAAAAACACTTTTGGGACAATTTTTTGGAGATATAAAGCATTTTCCCTTTTTTAATCAATTAACTGACGCAATCGGATTACAGTCAAATGAATGATACTACGTATAAATTGACACCATGTAATTTGAAGTTGATTAGCTAGGCACCAATCAAACAAGTGATTTTGAGAATTAAGTGCAAAAGGGAAGAACACAAGACATACATCTAAAGCTTACATATTACTACATATTACTACAGGACTTCTAATTATAAGTTGCACCTTACACAATTTTCCGTAAAGTAATTTCTATAAGGCCAAATATAGATCATCTTTTGAAAAACTGATCGTTTTATGAATTTCATGTTATATATTTATATAACACTCTATAAAACATACATTTACTAAGTTATTCTTTAAAAATATAATAAAATTACAATTTTACCCCTTCAACTTTCACCATTTTACACATGACACCCCTATAGTTTCACCCACCCATGACCCACCCAGCTATAACACTTTTTACCATTCCGTGGTCAATGAATTTTGATGTGCAATATTTACCTGTTTAGATGTAACTAGCTAAAATTTTGTTCATATATTGTTGGCAACAAGAGATAATTTATGGTAAAGTTTAGTAATTTTTCTACATCTAGATTATTTATTATTAGTTTTTTCTTACACAAAGAAATAAATTTGTCAAAAATAATGTATAAATCAGAAAAATATAAAAAATTATGGTTTAATAAAGGATGATCTTAGGTTGTAACAAAAATCTTTATCACTCAAAAATTAGTCCGTCCATACCATTTTTCACCAAAGAGTCAAACTGCCGGCTGATATAGAAAAGTGAAATATAAAAATAAACTATAAAGATACAATATATAAATGGGAGTAAGTTGAAGGATGAAATTGTAATTTCTTCATAAAAATAGGAACATAATATATATAAGATAGAAATGTGAACAATAAACAAAAAATAAGGGCCTGTTTACTTCATGAAAATTTTTGCAAAATTTTTTGCAATTTTCATTTTCATTTTCAATAAAAACAGAAAATGGCCTTAAAAAACGCGTCTACTTATAAAAAATGAAAACTATTTTCAAGAAGATGAAATCAGTTTTTAAGAAAATATGAAAATATCAAAAAGACATTTTTTTTTATTTTATTTTCACGAAAACTGAAAACAATGATTATATCGTGACAATGCTTATAAACATAGAAAAAATATATATAGACCAACTATAAAACCAAAAAATAAAAATAATAAACATATAGAGATTGTATATAGCTTTAGTAAATCATTTACATTTTGCACTATTTTTAAATTTTGAAAACAGTTTTAATTTTTGTAAAGTAAACATATTTTCTAAATTTTGAAAATTGAAAATGAAAACTTTTTAAAAAAATTTTCACAGAAAATAAAAATTATAAAAATTTTCATGAAGTAAACAGGTAAATATTTTTTTCCCTACTTTCTATTTTGGGTTAATTACATTTTACCCACCTGTGGTTTACCTCTAATTCGATTT
>JAESVK010066037.1:11330-30722 GCA_017140935.1 Hamamelis virginiana
GTCAAATGCCAAAAATTGGCACTAATGCCAGTTTCAGTCAAATAGGGATGCCTAATACCACATTTTGGCATTAATGCAATTTAGTGTCAAAGCGGAATGCCAAATGCCAGATTTTTGGCATTAATGCCATTTAGTGTACAAAAAAGCCAACATAGTTGCATCTATCCAGATAAAATAAAACAAAAAAGCCATAAATATATACATTAAACAATCTTCTGTCCATACAAAAAAGACCCGTATCATAAAATTTCACATGCAAGAGACATTCGAACCATAATTCAAAGTTGCTAACAATGATTAAAATCATTAATTCAAAATAGTGGCGAGCCAATTAGGGACCACCCTTAATGCAAAAATTGTTTGTTCATTTTTTTCAATTTTTCATTTTTTCAATGAAACACCCATATGCTACATATGATAATTATTAATACAACTACCAACTTGTTCATCTTAATTTGAGTATTGTGAACCAGCCAACCTAGATATCCCGAGGGATCGAGAGGCCTCTCGTTCACTTTGAAGTTTGAATGGATTGTGGATTATTCATTATCCGTCTCGATTTATCCTTCTCTATTATCCACGTTTATCCTTCTCTATTATCTACTCAAAATTGGGTTTTTGAAAAATGATGAGAGTTTGTAAAAAACTGGGAGTCGCCACCTTATTTTTAGGGAACAAGGAAATCACAAAAAAGAGTTTTATTTTCAATAAAACATTGACCCCATATTTTGGAAAAGCATGGTCTTTGAATCAAAGTTTGATTCGGGGGCTAGGTTACGAAATGGGAAGGTTCCAAGGAACTCCTTGTAGGCACCCACCTCGCCCTAATTAAAGGTCTCCTAATTAAGTTTGGGCTTTATCAAAATCTTATCATAACAATGTTATTTATCTAATCAACCACAAAATATGAATAATAATATATAATAATAATAATAGATTGTACAAAAGTATACACAATCCTAAGGATCTTAGGAGACTCGTAGTCAATCTAAGATTGGACTTGCGCCCTATGGACTGCCTACGTACCTTACCAATTTCTTGATAAAGATCAAAGTCCACGTAGTTCGATTACCTAGGACTCTCCTATTGTAATGAACTATATAGCCAAAAAGTTTCTAGCTTATCTAGGACTCTAGCTTCGAGAGTTTGGGTTTGATCGAAACACTTTTCTTTGCATAAAAGATGGAATTTCATTCTATTTTAAACACTTTCAAAATCACTTACTTTTAGAGTTGTTCTCGAATTAGACTCATAAATTAGGTAGAATTCAATTTCTATCCTAATTCTTACAACAAAGGACAGTCCTAAGCGAGGTCAAGTAACCTCCCTAATCCTAGGGTTCCTAACTAGTCCTAAGTTAGTCTAAGTACCTAAAATACTAATTATATGCATGCTGGAATTTCTGGAAAATGCATAAAAAATGCAAACAATGCATGAAAAGTGTCCTAAATGCAATCTAAGTTGTCTATGTGAACCTAGGCATGTTTCTATGTTAATTTGGACCTAAAAATTGAGTTTTAATCCACTTTAAAGCCACTTTTAGACCTTGGACAGATTTAAAAGTGATTTTAAATATAGATGAAAATCCTAAAATAATGAATAAAAGATGGTGAAAAATGCACTAAATGCAACTTAGTATGCATATTAAAATTATCATCAAGACATAGCATCATAAGCATACTTCACATAGTCTATTTAATCACAAGGGAAGGGACTTACCTTTGCATGCTCCCTCTAACACAATTCATATATCAGTCATACCTAACCACTCTAAATGATGAAACTAACCATGATAATATTAATGCTAAACTTGAATAACCTAACATCCTAACATTATTACTAACTTAAGAGACTAAAACATGCATTCCTATAAAATAATTCGTATCATGCATACTAACATATAAAACACCTAATCCATAATCATAGAAGAAAAGAAAAAGAAGAAAATATATGCCAAAATTTCTATCCTAATCATGCATTATTATATAACAAATCCTAAAACTAATCCCTATTATGCATACTAATAAATAAACTAACCTATCATGCATACTAAAAAATATGAAAACATAACCTAAACACTCATCCCTAACACAACATGGACACAGAAGATGAGAAGAAGAAGAAGAAGAAGAAGAAAAGAAAAAAAAAAAAAAAAAAAAAAGAATGCAAAAACTTTAAACAACTCTACTAACCTCTTTTGCTTCCTTCCCTCTTGCTCCAAGCATTTTCTTCAAACTCCAAGGACTTCAAGAAGCTTGTGCAATGCTCAAGCCTCTACTCTCCAAGCTAGCTCTCTAAAGCCAATTAATTGTGTCCCTTAAAACTGATTTCAGGGCTCTCTATTTATAGGGAAGCCTGAAATTGATCAATGGTTGAGTTTGAATCCCTTAGGAATGATCCAAGGGCTCTAAACCAGCCTTCCAAGGTATTAGAATCCATCCCAAAGTCTCCAAGGCTGAATTGGACACATGGCAAGTACTGGAACAGTCCAAGTACTAGAAGAGTCCTGACTGAGAAAAAACACTGAAAATGGGCAAAATTGGGCTTTTCGGGCCCGTTTTAAGTCCAAATTCGACGATTCAAGCGCCGAAACGATCGTGATTCGATTCTCCATGTTTTAAGAAATGTTTGAAGTGAAAATACAGTGACCGAGGTCAAATTGTTGAGGAAAAGTCAACCGATTAGCTATTTAGGGCCTGCCGAGCCCAAATTAAGGTTTTGAAATCTGCAACCAGTTGCTTTCAAAATCATTTCTTCTTCTCGAAACAAGTTTTAAAACATTTTAAGAAAGTATTTTGAAGCTTTTGAAGGCTTTGGTTTGATAAAAAGATCGAATTCCGGTCATTCCCAGTTAAAACCCTAATATGAGTTTGAAAGGGCCTTTTGGGCCTTAAGAGGCTCAACAGACCTTGCCACTAGTCAACCTAGCTACTAAACACATCCTAAATATCCATGCCAAAGTCTCGGGACAATTCGAGACAAGATCAACAGTTATTCAGAGCTTTTGTGATTCAAAGGACAGTACTGCCCTTCAAGTCACAAAAGGCCTTATTTTCTATCAAGCTTTGCTCAGAATGCCATGAAATTTAACTGGGATGCTCCTAGACTCTCTAAAAACTAAATGCAAAAAGAACCGACTCGATCTAACCTAAAAACCTACATGCGATAACGACCTCTAACTAACTACTCACAAGGGTAAAACTGGTAACCTAGGGTTTTAACACCCTATCTTATTTCAAATCACAGGCAACCATTAATGGCCCTTCTCATGGTTAAAAATGGATGTCTACAACTATCCATCATTTTTTTCATCATAATTTGATTATCCAACATTTTTTGTTGGTTGTCCATGATTGCTTGGAGGTGCAAATTATCGGCGTTAACATCCATAGGCAACTGTGACATGTTAGCTTCATAAACCTCGCTCCTACTAACATTCAAAGATCCCCATCTTCGATGCCGCAGTTCTGTCTCCCAATCACTAACCCACTGCACAAATCCTTTACATTGTCCTACCTAAACATGCAAAAATAAAATGATAAAATATTTGAGTTAAACAAAACTCAATGTAAGTAAAGATAAACATTAAAATAAAGCTCCCAAAAAAAATAAAATTTACTTACATTACAAGTGGAAGCATAATAATGACTTCCAAAATTGACCTGTTTTGAATATGCAATCTTAATTTCACATGGCTTCCTAAGCCAACAATTACATAACTTTTGTATTCCTCGATTCATATTGATTGAGCTACCTTCAGATGATGCCATGACTACAATTTGCAAAATTATCAAATCATCATATCTTCATGACCCAAAGAAAAACATAAAAAAACAAAATATTGCTCCATTAATTTGACAATTTATTTGTTCCTAAAACGTAGCTCTCACTAAACCCTCCCTCCCAAGATTGTCATCACTGAAGTGGTTGCCACTGTTTCAATCATTAGCCATTAGACTAGAGTACATCAAATCTCTAATACCAACTGACACATGTAATAGCAAAAGAACAAAGATTGAAACCAAAGTCTCCAATCTAGGATGAAACCCCATAATCCACACAAGGGCCTTTGAATCCACAAGGAAAAAAAAATACACTCTTAAAATATTATAGATCAAAAGTTCATATTCCCATATTGCACCATTAAGCCTATTTATATTATTTTATAGGCTCCATAAATTACTAAATATAATTGAAAATCTTTTTAAATTGAACCCCCCCCATATGGTAACACATAAAGACTCAATTTTGACTATTACAACCTTTTTAAAAAAATCCAAAAATAAGAAAATAAACCCTAAAGTTCTAAAAATGAAAATTAGAAGCATAATAATCAAAAGTCATCCAATGGATGTATTTTGTCGTGATCTTCATGTAGCTTTTCAAAGATCAGAATGTCTCAAAAGAGAGGGGAGGGATACCAATCAATTATGTATTCATGACTATTGGAATAACAAAATTTCTGAACAAATTTTTGATTTCATGTACAATAGGGGGAAAATTTGACAGTAAATGATATTTGATGTCCAATTGTTCCAATGAACCCAAAGGAGTGTTGTTATTCTTTTATTCATCAGTGCTACAAGGATAGTTTAACCTTAGGGTTTCATTTCAAAAAGAGAAAAATTGTGATTTCATGGGGGCTGGGTCACGGCGGTTCTGTCAAGAAATATGACAGAGAATAATAATAATAATAAGAAGATGGAGAAGGAGAAGAACGGAGAGAAAGACGAGGGTAGAGGTTCACCTTACCTGCGCCGTCGTCGTAGAGAGACCGAAATGAGGTTCAACTGCGCAGGTATGAGGTTAACGGCGGGGTCACGAAACTGGGTCACGGCTGGGTCATGGCGGCTGGGTCACGGTGGTTCCGTCACGAAATCTGACAGAGAAGAAGAATAATAAGAAGAAGATGGAGAAGGAGAATAACAGAGAGAGAGACAAGGGAAGTGGTTCACCTTACCTGCACCGTCGCCGTAGAGAGACCGGAATGAGGTTCAGCTGCGCAGGTATGAGGTTCACGGAGGGGTCACGAAACTGGGAGAGAAGAAGAAGAATAAGAATAAGAAGAAGGAGAAGAACAGAGAGAGAAGCGAGATCTGCTTACCTACGCCGTCACTACAAGAGAATACCCTTATTGCAACAAAAATTATTGCAACGGTAAAAAATATAGTGGCAATAAACACGTTATTGCGACCCCCATGCTATTTTCGTTGCAATAGGTACTTAAAAAGTGAATTTTTTTTTTACCTCGCCAAATTGGCGTTGCAATAACATATACTTTCTCGTTGCATTATGCAATTTATTGCCACATGTGATAAATTAGTTGCGATAACAACTAATTGCAACGATTTTTTGTGTTGTAATAGATGAATCATTTATTGCATCGACATGGCTCGTTGCAATAGCATTTAATTCCCTCCAAAAAACCTCCCGCCATCTTTTTAATTCCCGCCACACTCTATCGCAACAACAATTGTGTTGCAATAGGTTATTTTGTATTGCATCAACCCATTTCGTTGCAACAGGTATTTTGTATAGTTGTTATTGTAATGATAAGTTTAGTTGTAATCAAATAACCGTTTATAGCAACTGCATCGTTTGTTGCAATTGCGTTTACCTTTTGCTATAAAACTCCCTCCATTTTTTAACTCCCTCCATTTTTTATTCCATCAAATATGTTGTTGCAATAGTTTATTTAGTATTACATCCATGTTGCTCGTTGCAATAAGTATTTTGTATTGCAACGATATTGGTTGTTGTAATAGAATAATTATTTATAGCATCGACATCTCTTGTTGCAATAGCGCGTAACACCACCAAAAACTCCTTCCATTTTTTTAAATTACCGCCATACTATATTGCATCGAAAAGTTGGTTGCAATGAGTTATTGAGTATTGCATCAATCATTCTCGTTGCAGTAGATAGTTTGTATTGCAACGATATAGTTTGTTGTAATAGAATAACAGTTTATAGCATCGACATCTTTTGTTGCAATAGCGCCCATACTTTATTGCATCGAAAATTTGGTTGCAATAAGTTATTGAGTATTGCATCAATCCTTCTCGTTGTAGTAGATAGTTTGTATTGCAACGATATATTTTGTTGTAATAGAATAACAGTTTATAGCATCGGCATCTCTTGTTGCAATAGCGCCCATTCTTTATTGCATCGAAAATTTGGTTGCAATAAGTTATTGAGTATTGCGTCAATCCTTCTCGTTGTAGTTGATAGTTTGTATTGCAACGATATATTTTTTTGTAGTAAAATAATAGTTTATTGCATCGACATCGCTTGTTGCAATAGCGCCTAACACCACCAAAAACTCCCTCCATTTTTATTTTTTAATTCCCACCATACTATATTGCATCAAAAATTTGGTTGCAATAACTTATTGAGTATTGCATCAATCCTTCATGGCGTAAGAATAAAAGTGCATTTGATAACACAAGAGAAATGGGAGATGCACCACAACCATTAACAGGAGATGAGGTGATTGAACAATTCGAAAGTTTTGAGCAAGTGAATTTTGGTAAAATGACAAGGAAGAGGAAACGTGGTGAGGATATCAAATGGCATAACTGGCGAAAGAAGAGTATTTTTTTTGAATTACCATATTGGAGGGCATTGTCAATTCGATATAATCTGGATGTGATGCACATAGTTAAGAATGTTTGTGATAGTATATTGGGAACATTGCTTGATATAGAAGGGAAGACAAAAGACGGCTTAAAAACTCGTCTTGATCTACAGAAGATGGGAATTAGAAAAGATCTACATCCAGGTTGCAAGGATGACAAGTACATATTGCCTCCAGCCTGTTATTCTTTGACCATTGATGAAAAACGGAACTTGTGCCAGTTTTTAAAAGATGTGAAGGTGCCTGATGCTTATGCGTCAAATATAGGGAAATGTGTGCAAGTGAAAGAGTGCAAGCTAATTGGGTTGAAATCACATGATTGCCATGTAATACTTCTACGTTTACTTCCACTTATGCTACGTGGTTTGCTACCGAAGAAGGTTTGTGAACCGCTAATTGCTCTAAGTTGTTTTTTTGCGGAGATATGTTCAAAGGAATTGCGAGTGGAGGAAATGGAGCGATTAGATCATCAAATTGTATTAGTTCTTTGTAAATTGGAACAAGTATTTCCACCTTCATTCTTTGATGTTATGGTGCACTTACCAGTTCATCTCGCGTATGAAGCTAAGGTGGCAGGTCCTGTGCAATATAGGTGGATGTATCCAGTTGAGAGATCGTTACGTACATATAAAGGGTACGTGCGTAACAGAGCTCATGTGGAAGGATCAATTGCAGAAGCATATCTTTCAGAGGAATGCATGACATTTTGCTCTTGGTATTTAGATGATATGGATACAAAGCTTAATCGGTTGGAAAGGAATATAGATTCTTCTCAGTCTGAAGTGTCATATGGTTTAAGTGTATTACATCAATCAATTGTAACAAGCGAAAGTATAGTATTGAATTTCTGAGTAAGTCAGTGCTCAAAATGGCACGCCATTACATTCTAATCAACTGCGAAGAAGTTGCTCCATGGGTTGAGTAATGTGAATCAACTGCGTGTTAATGGTGCTGGCTGTGCACGTGGTTTGGATCCTTCGGCCATGTATTTGTTTCTTCTGCAGGTTTGTCTGGGGTCGTGGTTGTTCTGGTTTCAGAGCTGTGAATGTGAATCCGTCTTTTCATATTTGTTTTCATGGGTTCGTGGGTTTTTATCATAACCATGGTCGTGTTGCTGCTCTCTCGGTTTCTGCATTAGCACATGGGTGAATTGCTGGGTGGTTCAGCTACGGCGTTGCAATCGACTGTGGTTGGTTTGCTCAGCCTTGGGGTTGTTCTCATCAGATTGTTGATGTGCATTTCGTGGTTTTCCAACCACAGTTTTGCGGTTGTGGTTTTGCAACCACGTGTCTGAAGTTAGTGGTTTCTGCTTCCTTAGATTGTATCACCCGATGTGTTTGTTAAGTGATGCTTTCGGTGGAGAACCTTTCCCTTTTTCCAATTGAAAATTCAAGAGATCACTCTTATGTGGGGAATGTGGGTGCTTGAGGGGGTCCAATGGACCCGTGAGCTTTTATTGGACCATGGCTATTTCGGGATGTTCTAATTTCGATTTGGGTTGGGGTTTCCATGTGTGGCCTTGGTCTGTGTATGGTTCCATTATTTTTGTTTTACTTCTTTATGTTTTTTTATGGAACATGGGCACACACTTCGGTGATTGTAGGGGCTGGTTCCAATTGTCACTTAATAGAATACATCTTGGGTGGATGTTGGGGCTAATCCCATTTTTTATGTGTGTGTGGATGCTCTTATGGTTACACTCTTCATGTTTTGGAGGTTGTAGGGCTTATACATTTATCTTTGGTTGAGGCTTGCCATGTTTTAGCTTCATTTCTCGAGCTTTGGTTGAGTGTGCATTGTTCTGTGTTGGATGCGCTCCGATTCTTTGGGTGTTCTGGAGTGGATGTGTTCCCAGCAGTTCTTGGCTCGTGCTATCTTCCATCTTTGCGGATCGTGGTCCTTTAGCACCAATTCTGGGAGTCTTGCTCATTTTTGCAGATTTAGGTCCGCTGGGACCATCTTCGTTGCGAGTAGCACGCGGTATGCTACAAATCTGCTGGTTTTAAAGAGGGTACTCTCTCCTATTGTTGGTCTTGCTTTACACCTTGTTTTCCATGGATGGTGATGCGCTAGCTTCCATTGTTGGCGTGCAGATCTTCTTTTCTGCAACATCCGTGGTGGTTCTGGGTAGCCAGAACTGGGGTGTGACTTGCATGGTATTCTGTTGCAACCTGGTTTGGTTGCTTGGAGTGGGGTTGGATTTCTTGTTCCACGTTGATCTATTGACACATACTTGGGCGTGTTGCGACATAGGTGTGGGTTAGTGGGCCGAGCACATGTTTCCCGTCTTGGGTTATTATTGTGATGCAAACTACTCCCGATTTGTTGCTACTTTTCTAGTGTGGATCTGTCAGCTGGTTCTTTTGGTTGCAGTTTTGTATTATGCTACGTTTGTCGCATGGGTTTGCAAGGCTTATTGGGCTGAATATGGGTTAACTTTCTGGGGTTGCATTCTCATGGGTTTATCTCATTTTACTTTGCATATTGGGTTTGTATTTTTACTAGAATGAGATTATAGGAAAAGTTGAAAGACTTTTAAGTGCAAGAAAGAAGGTGTTGACCTTCCTTAGAATTTATTTTTTCCTTTCCCCTAGCCTCTTGGGTTGTAAGAGGTTATTTTGTAGGTTAGGGAGGTTAGTTAGCCTTGTGGGCTTTTAAGCTTCGGCTTGTCGCCAGGATGGCTTTTGCGCTGTAATTCTTTTTTTGGTATATATATTTCTTAATTATCCAAAAAAACAAAAAAAAAAGTATCATTTTTTATGTTACTATGGATCATAATTGCATACATAATGATATGTTATTATTACCTACTGTTATTCTTCCATGTGCATTTTTTATATATAGCGAGCATATTAAGGAGCTTACAACAACAAACCCTCGGAACATAATGCGAAGACACAAAGATCTTTTTTTTGAGTGGTTTGAGTCTCGGGTAAGTCCATCAACATAGTTTGTTATACAAACAATCATTTGTCATTTTAATAAATTTAAATGGTTTGCATTATGACTCATTAATTGTAATATAGGTCACACAATTGTCACATAATGGAGATGAACGAGTAAATGAACACATATTGTCATTAGCTCGTGGTCCAGATGCTCGTGTACGAGTCTACACCCGATATGTTATCAATGGTTTCTTGTTTCGAACACAGGAAGGAGAGCGGACTCTTAAAACCCAAAATAGTGGAGTTGTTGTGAAGGGAGATGAAAGTACAGGCAATATAGATTGGTATGGTGTCATAAAAAACATTATTGGTTTACGTTATTTGGGAAGTAATGAAGTTGTTTTGTTCAAATGTGATTGGTTTGAGGTGCCACCACAAGGTAGGAACCAAAGTAGAGGGTACAAGAAGGATGAATATGGGTTTATCAATGTCAATGTAACACGTCTTCACTATAAGGATGATCCTTTCATTTTAGGGATTCAGGCAGAACAAGTTTATTATGTGAAGGATGTCAAATATCCAGATTGGGCGACTGTTGTAAGAGTGAAACCTAGAAACCTCTTTGCTATGCCAAATAGGGAGCAAGATGTAGAAGATGAGAACAATGTGTTTAATGATGGCCCATACCAACTAAATGAGATTCCAGTCATCCCACATGATATGGGTGGTAGTGAAGAAGGTATACAAAACATGTCTGAATGGAGTAGAAATGATATCGAGGGATCGAGTATTAATGCAGATGTTGTTAAGAGTGTTACCATGGAACAAACCCAAATTCCTGAAGATAATGATACTGATATCGAAGATGATGATACGTATGCTAGTAATGGGTCGGATTCAGACTCCCATGTTGATGATGCTGAGAGCGATGATGAGTTATTATAAAAGCCTATTGTTTTTTCCTTATTGTTTTATTTTTCCCATTGGATAGTCTAGTTTTATTTATTAAGTGATGGTCTATGTTCTATTTTCTGTCTAAAAGAAAAACCCTTTCCTTTGTTCTATTTAGAGATTATATGGAACCAATTAGTATTTATATCATTAACATGAGATTTCTTTGTTTTATTTTTCAATTTTTTATATTTATTCTCATATTTGTATCAATCCCATTACTATATTATTATGAATTCTCGAGTTCAGGTGACCATATTGTAGATGGCTAATTCAAAATAAACTCAGCGACGTTATGGGCCGAGGGTATCATCTCGGGCTACTACCATATCGTCCCAGCAACCTCCTCAGTCTTCCAATACAGTACCACAACAATCTTCTCAACCATCCACCCTATCATCGCAACAACCATCACAGCAGCAGCCATCAGGGAACCATCTGCATCACAACATTCATGCTCACTTCCATGACATGCTCGCCGTCCACATCCTCAGCCATCAGGTTATTTCATTATGTATAGTAAAATGTTTGTCTAGCATTTTTTATTCATATTATATATTGGTTATGAATTTTTTTTTTAATCATGGTATTGGTTTTTGTATATTCATTTTTTATAATGATAGATTCTACACCGGCCCCTAAAAAGGGTCGAGGAGCTATGAAAGGATTAAAGGTGGCTAAAAGAGCTAGTGAGAGTAGTGATGGTAAACTACCAATTTCATTCTCAAGTAAGTTTGGTGGACCTATCGATATAAACTATCGGGAATTTGTTGATGAAATTGCACATCAAACAAGAAGTCTTGTACCTGTTATTGGTGTTAATAAGTGGTCAAATGTACCACTTGAGACAAAAAACACATCATCGATAAAGTGTTGGTATGTATGAAATATATGCATTACTATCAATTTGATACATATTTTGTACATATGAAACATGGTTAAATATCATTATTGAGGTCGATTATTTTGATAATGTGCACCGCATTGGGATGTGAGCAGGATAGGTGGAGGGTACCGGATGATGACGTCACTCGATCTAAGATTTTGAGGATTGCACAAGAGAGGTACAAAGGATGGAGGGCAGCTTTATCAGCAACTTATAAAGCATATAAAGATGATGAGGAGAAGCTCATCCAAAATATGCCTGAGGAGCTTGGACCCGAGGAATGGAATTCTTTGATATCATATTTTGAGAGTGATGAATTTAAGGTAAAACCCATAAGGCTGTTAATGGTTTTATGAATTGTTTACTTAGGATTTGATATCATATATTTACTTATTTGATGAATGAATCCACTAATGTGTATGATATAAAATATATCTCAGAGAGTTAGTTCAAGAAATTCTGAGAATCGGAAAAAGCTTGTCAACCAACATCATATGGGTAGTAAATCATTGTCACAAATCAGTTTTGAAAATGTAAGAATTAAATGCTTTGTATTTATATTGTCATTACCTGTATTATAATTGTAGTTAACAATGGTACCAGATATTATGTTTGTTTTGTATCATAGAGGGATCCCGTTACACAGGAAGAACCTAGTGATCTTGTGTTGTGGGAATTGTCATATTGCCCAAACGGCCAATGGAGTGGCGACGACAAAAAACGCGTCTATGTAAGTACATTACTTTTATTTTTTTCTCATTATGTGTATTTAGAGCTAAAGTAGGAAATCTATTTGTGTTTCACTTATCTTTAAACATGTGCTTATATTTTGTTTCTCATATAGGATGAAGCTAAACAGAGAATTGCCGAGATTGAATCTGAAGAATGTAGAACTTTATCTAAGGATGAGCGAGATGCTATATTCCAATCAATAGCAAATAAAAAATCAGGTTATATTCGTGGACGAGGATATATGGCAAAGCCTACTACTTGTACAGAGCGCGTACGTGATGAGCTCAATAGTGAGATTCAAGAGTTGAAGAGACAACTTGATCTTGAAAGGGGCGAGAGGGAAGCAGAACGTATTGAGCGAGATGCAGCAATTGCAGTAGCACTGGAAACAGAACGTTCTAAAACAGATAAAGAAATAGAGTCCATTAAGCAAACTATGAGACAAGAGTTTATGACAATGCTAGCCAATCACTCTAAGGTATGCCAAACTTGTTACTTTAATATGTGTTGGTTATGTTGTATTTGATTATTTGGAAGTTGTTGGTTGTGTTGATAGTAAGTGTTGCATTAGAATTTGTTGTATGAGATTTGGTGTTGAGATGTTGGTTGTTGGTTGTGTTTGGATGAAACTATGGTTGGAATTTTTAAGTTTAGTACGAAGGTTGTATGGCTATCGATTTTGGGTTTTGATACCATTGGGTTGGATGATGTTGGTTGTTTTTTTTTATTTTTTTAATACAACCCATGTATGGGATTGTGTTTGGATGTGTAAAGAGTTGTAAGAAACCCTTAATATGTGTGTTGGTTATGTTGTATTTGATTATTTGGATGTTGTTGGTTGTGTTGATAGAAGGTATAGCTTTAGAATTTGTTGTATGATATTTGGTGTTGATATGTTGGTTGTTGGTTGTGTTTGGATGAAACTTTGGTTGAAATTTTTAAGTTTAGTACGAAGGTTGTATGGTTATCGATTGTGGGTTTTGATACCATTGTGTTGGATGATGTTGTTTGTTTGTTTGTTTTTTTTTTAATATAACCCATGTATGGGATTGTGTTTGGATGTGGAAATAGTTGTAAGAAATCCTTAATTTTTGTAGCTATTTGAGATTGGGAGTGGTGTTTGGACTTTGGTAATGAATGTGTTTCATGATGTTGATATTATTTGAGTTTAATATAATAGTAGTAAGCTTTTGTGATGATTATTTTGTGGGTCTTAAACTTGGATTGTTTTTTACTAGGCGTATTTATTGTTTAAATTCTTTTTGATTATGGGATATGTTTAAATATGTGTTATGGATGTAGAAAATTAGAGTACTATAGTTGAATTTGGTAGTTATTATTATTCATTAATTACCTTTGATTATCTAAGACATCATCCATTTCATAAAAAATTGTGTTATCATCAAAACCTTAATCTTATAAAATGCTTTTGGCTTTGGTTTAGGAATGGTGTTTGAGATATTGTGATGAAAAAGTTCTTTATTTTGGTAATGGTGTGATGTGAGTTTGTAATAATTTATTTAATTTTTAAATACAACTAATTGGTTTTTATTATTTTTGTAGGATGGCAACTGATGGACGATCAACTAGGTGGTTCATGATCGATAAATGACACCTTGCAATGACATTTCTCTTCCTACATAGGCAAATGATTAGATTTCGCTTTTAAAGCAAAGGACATAGACAACTTTTTGTTATTTTTTGTAATTATAATTTATTAGACATTGAACTTTGTAATTTGAATTCTTTTTGGATATTAAGGATTTTATAAATAGGATGTTATTGAGTTTCGTAATTTCTATTACGATTGTTTTGAAATTTAGCTTTTAAAAATCTTATATTAAGAAATATATATTGTGAAACAGGAAAACGGAAAAAAAAAGAGTAAATTGTAATGATTTTTATAAAAAGGTTGATGCATCTTATTGCCATGAAAAAAGTTGTTGCAATCACACATTTATAGGTATTATTCCAACTTAATTACAACAATGATTATCGTTGCAATACATTTTCTCCCATTTTAATGCAACAATAGATATCGTTGCAATACATTTTCTCCCATTTTAATGCAACGACAGATATCGTTACAATACATTTTCTCATTTTAATGCAACGATAGTTGTTGTTGCAATACATTTTCTCTCATTTTAATGCAACGACAGATGTTGTTGTAATATAATTTCTCTCATTTTAATGCAACGAAATTTGTCGTTACAATATATTTTATCATATTTTAATGCAATGATATTTGTCGTTGCAAGAATTATTCTTTCACTTTTATGCCACGACAATTGCCGTTGCATAAACTTTACATCCATTTTAGTGCAATGATTTTGCCCATTGCAATAATTTGTTACAACAACCAACTCGTTGCAATAATGTATGAAAATTTAAATAAAAAAATTAATGCAACTAAACTATTGTTGCAATATAACACTAATTGCAACGACTTTTACATTTATTGCAACGAAATGTGCATTGCATTATCAAGAAGTTATTGCAATGACTTTTGTTGTTGGATTAACTTATTGCCACGGAGTTTCTCGCAACCACTTGCAACGACTACTGCGTCGTTGCAATAAATATCTATTGCAACGATTTTGGGTTTATTGCATCGATATTTTTCGTTGCAACAAGGATATTTTCTTGTAGTGCGTGCTGTGCTCTCGACCAGGTGCTGCGGCGAGGAGGGTGAGACGAGGTAGAGGAGAGAGAGACAGGGGAGAAGTTCTCTAGCGGGAGAGGAGAGAGAGACAGGGGAGACTCGAGAAGGTAAGCTTTTCCTTTTTTTTTTCTTGAATCTTGTGCAAGCCCAGCCTTTAACCCATTCAACGGTGCAGTTTCAATTTCGACCGTAACTTTCAAAATGCAGCCGCCCTGATGTTATCATTCCTGTATATATATATATATATATACTAGTATTGACCCGCGCGATGCGCGGCCTGCGATGCGCAGCAACCACAAATACAATTATGAACAGTAAACTAATTAGCAAAGCAAAAAAATGAAAAGAAAATAATATATGTTTATTTTTTATCGAAGTACGGTACATAAAAATCAAATTCATTTTAGTGTAAAAACGTATGAAATTAATAAAGATTCATTAAATATTAACGTGGGGAAGGAATCCTATGAAATAAGGCGCAACTAATTCAACTCTTCTTCAATTGCTTGCCCGCAATATTTGCCATATATCTGTAAAAAAAGAAAATTACAATTTTTAAATAAGTCATACATAATAATGAGGTAAAATAAATTTATTTATATTTATTTCATTGTATATTAAGAATCAAATACCTTGTGATTTTCATGCACATTGACATGTACTTTTTTTTATGCTCGTGTTTACGACACCTATAGAACTGCATATTAGTGTCAATTTATCAAGCAATATGATACACTAATAATAAATGTTATAAAATATTTTCAAAATGTTACCTTCTTGATGTATGAGTACTCTTTATTTCTTTTTTTTCTTCAAAACATGCATTATGAACACGTTTTTTTCTTCAATACACACATTTTTCTTCGAAACAACTGTTGCTCTCACTGTATTTTTTTCCTATGAAAAGATCAACAATTTTCAATCATGCATTATATGAATATGATTATTATATATGAATTTCAATCTATATATATCTGCACTTACTGTTCCGCAATTATTTTTTCCAACTCACGCTTGATCACTTGCCCACTTTGACAACAAAGACTAAATCTAGGGTTAGTCTTTGTGCTATTATCAACATTTTCTTCAATCCACATCAATGCCTTACAGTTGGGACATACAGATGTTCTAGAACCAAAACTCCAACGTTCTGTAATTAATAAAAGAAAAAATTTAGTGCCTAACATTATAATGACCTTAGTTATAGATAATGTTTAGATCTCTACCATTGGTTGCACCATTAGAATTGTGGAGATTGTTATTGCTCGAAGATTGACAGGCCATTGGTGGACAATTGTTGCCAGTGTCTCATTGTACAGATTCTCCACATCCACGAAAGCGTTTGGAACGCAGTATAGACAACCTTCTAATTCTTGCGTTCTCTTGTGCAGCACGTTTTCGAAGCAATGAATCTTCACGATATTTGTGATGTTTGTTTTAGAATAAATTATGTTATATTAATTCTAATAATTCTTTTTAAAAGCGATAGGGATCGCCTGCTTACCTGATGCCGATGGCATAGTATTTATGGTACTATTTGTGATGAAATTTTCCACGTTAGTATTTTGCCGTAATCGTTTGTTGTGCAAGTTTGACATTCTAACAGATCGAGCATCTGTTTGTTCCATACTTTTTCTGTAACAAATTCAATAATAAAATTATAAATCAAATTCAATAAAATTTAATGATTTTATATCATAACTTTATTATTTCTAAATATTTTCATTATTTTTAATTGTACTTTTATAAATTTTACTAAAATTAAACAGTATCAGGTATACTACTTTTTCTTACAATAACTTATTCTCTCTCCATTCCTAATTTATTTTTATATTTCTTTTACTAAAAAAACTGGATCCTATTAGCTTTTCTTTCTATATGGTATTATAAATATATTATCTTATTATAGACATTCTCTCTGTTATAAATTTAATTCTTTGTGGAATGTAATTCTTTTAATGTTTTTTTTAATAAGATATAAATGTATTTTCTATGTGGCATTTTAATTTCTTTTAAAATTTTCCAATATTACAACTTACTTGATTTTCTCCCGTCTATTTAATAAGATATTTTCTCCCATCTCCTTAATATTTAAAATCATTTTAATGTTTTTTACTTTTTAAATATAAAATATATTATACCAATGCTATGGGGCATTTTAATGTTCTCATTCATTTTAATATTTTTATTTGTATGAGGGATTAATATAAATAATTCTCTAAAAGTAACAATATACATCATCCAATAAGAAGCTATGCAAAAAAAATCAAGAACAATCTAAGTGCCTATGATATTGATTGTGAGAAGATCCATTATTTACAAACAATAAAATCACGTGCCATACATATAAAGAGAGTATTATATACTAAAAGACATGAAAAAAAAAATTCAATAAAAATTAAATTTAAAAGCAATACAAAGAAAAATAAAAAACAAAACAGAATCATATGCCATACATACAAATTTTATTGTTACTGTGGACACCCCATTTTTACCAATTATTTCTATCATATGTCCACGCAAATGATTAACTAGAATAGCTGATCATTTGGTGAGGAATTAGCCTTGTAAAGACCAAATTGCCCAGATTGCCCTTTTCTGAGGGAAAGGACGGTTCATTATTTCATGTGTACATTTGGATTGGAATCAACCCATTTGTATTGCATTTGACTTTTGAGGTGTTTTAGAACATCCCTGTAAATTTTCATAGCATTCTGATGAGAGCTCGATAGGTAATTAGGGTTTTTGCGACTTGAAGGGCATTTTCGTCATTTTTCTCGTATAATTTCCGAATGACCTCCGAATTCGAAATGGATTGTTTCATGAGGTTTATGTGGATGTGGGGAGTGAATTTGGAGTGCCAATTGAACATTTGAATGGTCGGGATAGATTCTCCCAAAATTGATCCCACGGGTAAGGATGAGCTGAATCAGGGTTTTGTTCAAATCGACTGTGAATTGGTCATTTTTACCAAAATGAAAGATTTTCAAAACATGTTTTCATATACCAATTTCACATTAAAACCATGTTTTTAGAAGTGGTTCAAGCCTAATTGATCAATTTTACAAAACAAAGAATGGTCATATGACCAATTTTGGCACAACCGGGTCAATTGGCTAGCTTTTTGCTAAAACCCTTTACCATGGTCAATTGATTTTAACCCAAAAACATTCTAAAAATGTGGAGGATCAAAACACGGTCGTTTTGAGCCCTGAACCATCGAATTTGGATCAGATTTGACCAAAATATGGCCAAAATATGCAAACCCTAAAATTTGGGGAAGAAAAATTGGGAAGTCACTACGGTGACCGTCCTAACTAGGATGGCCAGCCGTCCAGGCTAGGATGGTCACCAGCATGTTCGAGCCTATTTTGTATTTTTGGCATGTTTGAAACTTTCCCACTTGTTTTGGCCGATTTGGTTTGTTTTTTTGGAATAAATTCGAAGGGTTTTCAGCTGGCAAACCCTAACATGATTAATTCTAAACCTTAGGATCATTTTTAGAGAATTAAATCCTAACCATTCAAGGATTTGAACCCTAGCTCTATATATACAGCATTATGGAGTTAGAGAGAAAAAGGAGGAGAATTTTAGGGTTTTTGGGATAGGAGGCTGCAGATTTTTTGGCTCTTCATTCTTACACCATTGAAGGGGTAAGAACTCAAGGCAAGGAGCTTGAAGGAGGCTAGCCAAGAAGGAGATCGAAGGGTAAATCCTTAACCTTGACTCTCATTTTTCATGATTTCTTACATAGGTTTATGAGGCTATGGTGTAAGTCCTCTTGATTTTCATATAAGATGGATTCTCTCTTCCTTTTCTTTCTGCTATGAGTATGTTTAACATGATAGGGTTAGTTTTATTCGTTATTTCATGTCATATGTATGATTAGGGTTAGTCTTGGTGTTATTTTGTGTAAGCATGTATGATTAGGGTTAGTTTCATTATGAGTGTATGTTAGTAAGCATGTTAGGGTGTCTTTTATTGTGATTGAATGCATGTTAGGATTAGTTTTTGTTATGATTTTACGTGTAGATGCATGATTAAAATTAGTTTTATTGTTGTTTATGTGTAGATGCATGATTAGAACTAGCTTTGTTATTATTTTATGTTAGAATACATGTTTAGGGTTGTTTAGTTTAGTTATTATTTTATGTTAGAATGCATATTTAGGGTTGTTTAACTTAGTTACTATTTTATGTGAATATGCATATTAGGGTTGATGTGTATGATTAGGTTAGCATTGTTGTGATTTATGTTAGTATGCATGTTTAGGATTAGTTAGTTTTGTCGTGATTTTATGTATGCATGCATGAGTAAGGTTAGATTTATGGTTATTTTGTGTACAAGCATGTTAGAATAAATATTGGTGTATTCATATTGTTATTTGAATCTCTCGATGTTTAATTGATGATTTTAATGATAACATGAGTATATTAGTATGTTAATTCGACATGTGATGAGTCTTGAGTCTTTTTGTTTATGTTTTATATGATTATTTAAACACTTGCCATGGATTTGATCATTTGAATATGAAAAATGTGTACGAGGGAGCGTGCAAAGGTGAGATCCTTCCCTTGTGATTCTTTTATGATTATTTGAGCACTCGACTTGGATTTATTTGTTTGAATATAA
>JAESVK010066039.1:0-10843 GCA_017140935.1 Hamamelis virginiana
ATATAGGAGGATGACTTAGGGTAGATACCTGAACCACATGTTTAAGTCATCCCATTTTTGGTGAACCATTCTTTTTGTAACCCAAATACATTAAAGCTAATACAAGTCCTTGGTCTCTATTTTAATTCTGCATATTGTTCCCTTATGAATATTATTTATTTCCATGCCATATGTGTGATATAATTTAGTGAATTTTGGTGCATAATTGTTCCTATTTCAGTACTCTCTATTCTTTGAGCTTTATGTATGAGTTTTCCAACTTATATATTCTTGATGGGACATTTTACATGATTCATACCCAATTCAGTGATATAACTTTTGAGAGTGAACACTTTAGAGAGAATTTGAAGTTGAAATTCGCCGCAGGGTCACTTTTATGTGCTTTATATGTCAAAGGTTCATTCGCCATTGGTTCACACCCACACACACATTTGAGAACTTGTTTATTCAAAACTGATCCTATTTGCACATGAGTTATGTAATTTCAGTGGAGTAATATGCATGATATATTCGAGTAATCAGGTATGAGAATTGTCTGTCTGCTAGGTATGCATACTATGTTGAATCTTGTCATATTTTTTTTTATTAAAGTCAATCATTATGTTTGTGGGTGTCATTTCTGCAAACCCTCACAAGACTATAACTAGTCCACTAGGGGGAACCTAGGGGTTTAAAGGCTTGTTGCATATGCTAAATGCAATCGCGTTTCCCTGCGAAAGTGGCATTTTTATCTTTTGATTTAGTTATTTATTTATGGTAGTTAGTTTTTCTTTATTTTAACAGTGTTTTAGATTCAGTGATTTGCTAGGGACTAGCAAAGTTTAAGTTGGAGGGTGTGATTGCTCTGCAATCAATGCATTTATTGAGTCTTTTCGACTAATTATCACTATCTTATGCTTGAACTTTGTTATTTGATAGCCATAAATCATGAACTTAAGGATTTTCTCGTGTTTTGTAGGAACTCTTCATAAAGGCAGCATTTTGAGCACACTCGAGATTGTTTTTCCGCATTCGTCCTCGGATGAAGCTATTAGAGGAATCATTGGGAGTAGAAAACACTCAAAAGGATGCAAGGAAGTACTTAGGCACCTTCTGGAAGCACAAACGAAGCAAACGGAGCGCTTTTGAGTTGATCGATAGCTGGCCTATCAATGGCCTATCGATAGGGGTTGCTTATCGATAGCCAGAGTAGCCAGCCTATCGATAGGCAGAGATCCTGTTCTCCAATTTTGTACCCCTATCGATAGGGCATACCTTGCCTATCGATAGGGCCTCTTTTTGGGAGTCGTGCCCGCGATTTTTTACTACCTTTAGTTATTTATGGAGAGTTTTAATTTAGTAGGTTTGTGGGAAATATATAAGCTATCTTTTGTAAGTTATTGAGGATCATTCTATTACCCTAGCCTCTGTGAAAGTTGCTCTTTCTCCATCATCTCCATCTCATCTCTATCATAAAATTCAACTGAGATTTTGGCTGCACATGGAAGGAACGAAGACCTCCGGTGATTCAGCCCCGATCATGAGCAGCTAAACTCTTCTCCTTGGGTGTAGATAAAGCTTGGTTAGTGGTTTGATTATGTTTTGATTAAGGTTTAAGGTTTTGTAATAGGTTTATGATAATTGTACAACTCTGAGAGATTGCCATTCTATGCAATCTGTTCTTCAATGATTTTATATTTTTGAATGTGAAGGTTTTCTGTGATTTCATTCATATTAGTTATGCAATAGTATCAATTGGATATACTTAGGTTCATATAGTCTGTTCATGCCTAACTAGGATAACCTGTGCATGCTTCGCTTGACAGGTGATGCTTTGTTTGAATGAGTTTACTACGTGAACAAGAGTATAATATATTTGATGGTTTAATCTTGTAGTTTAGATCATCACCGATCATAAACGATTGCGAAACCTTTACGTTAATCATATGCATAATAATTCCCTAGCTAAAGTGGATTCGAAACCCGAGGTTTTCCTTTAATTTGAATTAATCATTTACTTTATATTCTTTAGTTTAAACTCTCAAATCAAGAAATCGTTTGGTAACTAAAGTTGGATTCATAATAACTTCTAGTAACTCAGCCATTAGTCCCTGTGTTCGACACCCGTGCACTGATTACTTTTCTAACAAATTGAGGTTTTAAGCACGAGTAATTTATAAATTTAAATATTGATCACGAACAAGGAAATAACCTCCCTTGTTTGGGCCGATCAAATTTTGGCGCCGTTGCCAGGGACTATTGCACGGTTATAAAATTTACGATGAATCTTGTTTTAGTTGTAGTTTAGGATTTCATTTTCCTGTTTCTACTTATCTTCCTTTTTTCTCTGTTCAGGATTGTTGACTTACAGGTTCGCTGAAGATTTTGCGCGCTAAGGCCAATGGCCAAATTGCTTAAAAATAAAAATTTTGCCCAGGTGTCAAAGTTTTGGATAGGACCGCGTAAAGATTAGCAATCGGGACCGAGGGGAGTATCTTCTCATCTCAATTTTATTTTCATAATATATTGCATTCACTCACTGCATTCCATTCATCTGGGGGTTAATTGCATGCACGGTAGAAGGTTTGTGTCCTGTAACCTACAATCGCTTGACCTAGAGTTAGAAAGTACCTTACGGTCTCTTCGAGCTAGTCGACCCGATCTCGGGTCAGAGTTTGATAATCCAATGGAAAACCAAGGTCAAGACCCACCTTGACCTGTTGTAGTTCCACAGTAAGTCCAGCCAGCACCTAGGATGATTAGAGATCACTTTATGCCTGGTGCATTCACTCCACCTTCCTGCATTCAAATTCCCAATATTGAAAACGTCCAGTATGAGATTCGACATGCCACACTTCAGATGTTACCGACCTTCTATGGGTTGGATAGGGAGAATCCATACGATCATCTTACTGAGTTTTTAGGGATTTGCTCCACCATTAGAATTCAGAGCCTTACTGCTGATGCCATCAAACTCCTTCTGTTCTCGTATTCTCTGCGAGATAAAACCAAGACCTGGATTAACACCCTTAGGACCACAGAGCCTGTCACCACTTGGTCTGACCTTTAGACATTATTTATAGCTAGGTTCCACTCTATTGGTCGTACCACTCAAATGAGGTATGTTATTACCCATTTTGTTTAGAGAGAGGGCGAGTCGTTTCATGAGTCATGGGACAAAATGAAGGAACTCCTTCGATTGTGTCCCCATCATGGTATTCCTGATTGGCAAGTTGTCCAGTCATTCTTCCAGGGTTTATGTGCTAAGGATAAGAGTCTAGTGAATTCTGCGAGTGGAGGTGCGATCTTGAGGAAGAATGCTGAGGAGGCATGGGATTTATTTGAAATTCTCAGTGAGGATTCTGTCATTATGGCCTCGATGAATCAAATGATAGAGGTTCTTCTTCGACGTCTAATTCTAGGAAGGGTGTATATGAGGTAAAGAGTACCACAGTGATAAATCAACAAGTGGCGGCATTGTCTGTGAAAATGGATCAATTGCTTGCTGCTCAAGGTCAACCACCTAGGAATCTTCCTTCATCTGTGGCTCCAGTGAGTGCGGTGTGTGATATCTGTGCAGATGTTACTCATAACACTCTGTCGTGTCCTATGGCTCCCCAGTATCCCGAGTTTGTCCAGGAACAGGTCAATGCAGCTCAAGGGTTTTCTAACCCAAGGAGTGACCCTTATTCGAATACCTACAATCCGGGATGGAAGAGTCACCCTAACTTGCGGTGGTCTCAACCTTCCCAAGGGACAGGAAACCAATTGCAAGGGTCGAGTCACTCTTATCAGTAGGCCCTTAGGTCTAACTTCCAAGGGAGTAATTCTAATGCTGCACCACCTTATAGACCACCTCATCTTCAGTCTCAATCCCAAATCCAAAATGTCAACCAATCTCACCCACCTCAAGGCCAAAAGAATAGTGCTTTCGAAGAGCAAGTCCTTACAGCTCTAAAAAACATAGAAGCTAATAGCCAACTCTTGAGCACTCATTCACAAGCCATTGCTAAATTAGAGACCCAAGTAGGGCAAATCGCGGCTACTCTGAGCCGTCGAGAGGAGGGAAGACTTCCGAGTCAACCCATCAATAACCCCAAATGCGTGCATTTGGCCGAGAGTTCGTCTTCACAGGACTCTCACTATCATGAGGAGGTAAAAGTTGTCACCACTTTGCGGAGTGGTAAAGTTGTTGATAATAGGGTTGGGGAGAAAGTGAATGGGGATGAGAGTACATCTAGAGTTCCTAAAGCTGGGGAAGTGAGTGAGAAGAAAAAGAGTGAGAATGAGAAAGGGAAGAGTGTAATGGGTGCGCCTGAGAGGGATAACTTTCCCTCCAATTCTGATAACCCAGTGGCATCCTATGTGCCAAAAGCTCCGTTTCCATCGGCGTTGGTGGCACCAGTGAGAGGGAAAAAGAAGGGTGCGTCTTTGAGTGAGATGTTAGAGGTGTTTAAACAAGTTCACATTAACCTGCCACTCTTAGATGCCATTAAACAGATTCCCTCATACGCTAAATTCTTGAAGGACCTATGTACTCAGCAGCGCAAAGAGCGTGTGCATTTTACCAAATCAGCGGTCCTTTCAGATGTGGCTAGTGCCGTGGTTCAGTACCACGTCCCTGTAAAACGTAAAGATCCGGGTACTCATACCATTCCATGCTTCTTAGGAAGTCATTATGTAGACCGGGCCTTGATCGATTATGGGGCAAGTGTGAATATCCTTCCATACTCTGTGTATGAGAAGATGGAGCTCGGTGAGCTCAAGTCTACACCCACTGTCTTACAGTTTGCCGATAGGTCCACCAAGGTTCCTAGAGGTATTTTACAGGATGTCTTAGTTAAAATCGAGTCATTCGTTTTTCCGGCTGATTTTATTGTTCTTGATATGGAGCCTGTGAATACCGCTAGACCCCAAATTCCAGTAATCATAGGTAAACCTCTTCTTGTAACTGCAAATGTAGTCCTGCATTGTCGGTCAGGTATTATGGAAGTGTCGTTTGGTAATATGAAGGCTAAACTTCAAGTGTACCATGCTGTAACGCACCCTCATCACTTTGAGGAGTGCTCGTTTGTAGATGTCATTGACCATGCAGTCAAGGAGGCTTTGCCTTTTATCTTGTCCCAGGATCCTTTAGAGTCATGTCTGGCACATTTTAATTATGAAGATTTTGATATTGACCAGTCTATTCTAGAGGTGAGTCAGATTCTCGAGTCCACTCCTACATTAGGCAACCTACCTTGAAAGCCTAAAGTCGAGGCCTTGCCTCAATTGTCTAGTTCCTCCATGCCTACTTCTCTAGAGGTTGCCCCGAAACTTGAGTTGAAGCCTTTACCGGCTAATCTTAAGTATATGTTTTTAGGTGCCAATGACTCTCTTCCGGTTATCATTGCTTCTGATTTAAGTATAGAGCAAGAGTGTAAGCTCATGAAAATTCTGGATGAGCATAAGCAAGCCATAGAGTGGTCGGTTGCCGATCTTAAGGGTATAGATCCGTCTATTTGCATGCACCAAATCCATCTTGAGGAGGGAGCTATGCCTCAAAGGGAAATGCAGCGAAAGCTCAATCCCAACATGAAGGAAGTGGTTATGAAGGAGGTCTTGAAGTTGTTGGATGCGGGTATCATCTACCCCATTTCTGATAGTGCTTGGGTAGCTCCTACCCAAGTGGTGCCTAAAAAGTCCAGTCTTACTGTAGTTGCTGATGATGAGGGTATTCTAGTCCCTACTCGAGCTACCACTGGGTGGCGAGTATGCATCGACTATAGGAAGCTTAATTCTAGGACTAGGAATGATCACTTTCCACTTCCTTTCATTGACCAAATTCTAGAGAAACTTGCGGGGCAGAGCTTTTATTGCTTTTTAGATGGTTATTCTGGATATAACCAAATTGCAGTGTACCCCGAGGACCAAGAAAATACCACATTTACTTTCCCTTTTGGCACTTTTGCCTATAGGCGCATGTCATTCAGCCTATGTAATGTTCCTAGCACATTCCAAAGATGCATGACGGCCATTTTCTCTGACATGATTGGAGAGTTTTTAGAGGTTTTTATGGATGATTTTTCGGTTTTTGGTTCGTCTTTCGATTCTTGCCTCTCTAATCTCTCTAAGGTCTTAAAGCGTTGTTGTGAAACCAATTTGGTCCTGAGTTGGGAAAAGAGCCATTTTATGGTTCGTGAGGGTATTGTCTTAGGACACGTAGTTTCTAGTCGTGGTATTGAGGTCGATCGTGCGAAAGTTGATTTAATTGCTAAGTTGCCACCTCCTACTACCGTCAAGCAGATTAGGTCCTTCCTTGGACATGCCGGTTTTTACCGGCGATTTATCAAAGACTTCAGTAAAATCTCTAGGCCCTTGTGCAATCTTCTTGCCAAGGATGTTCCCTTTGTTTTTTATAAGGCTTGTCTGAAAGCCTTTACCACACTGCGCTCTCTCTTGAGCACTGCTCCTATTATGCAGCCCCCGAATTGGTCCTATCCTTTTGAGATTATGTGTGATGCGTCTGACTACACTATAGGGGCTGTTTTGGGTCAAAGGATAGACAAATTTCCTCGAATTATCTATTATGCTAGTAAAACTCTTAATGATGCTCAAATGAACTACACCACCACTGAAAAAGAGTTACTAGCTGTTATCTATGCCTTAGATAAATTTCTTTCTTATCTGTTAGGGTCAAAAATCATAGTTTTCTCTGACCATGCTGCTCTGCGGTACCTTCTGTCCAAAAAAGAGACCAAGCCTAGGTTGATTAGAGGGATCCTTCTCTTGCAAGAGTTCGATTTTGAGATTCAGGATAAGAAAGGGTAGGAGAATGTGGTAGCTGACCACCTATCTAAGATTTTAGCGGATAAGGATAGTGATACTCTTCCGATTCGGGATTCCTTTCCCGACGAGCAGTTATTCGCAGTTTCCTGGTATGTTCACATTGTTAATTATCTAGCTACAGGGCTTATACCTTATTCTTGGGCCAAATAGGATAGGGATCGATTCTTTTCACAAATTAGAAATTATTTTTGGGAGGATCCTATTCTGTTTAGGTACTGTGCGGACCAAGTGATCCGCCGATGCATCCCTGAGAATAAGGTGCATGATATTTTGAAGTTCTACCACACTCTGGCTTGTGGTGGACACTTTAGTGGCAAAAAGACCGCCGCTAAAGTCCTTCAGTGTGGGTTCTACTGACCCACCTTGTTTAGAGATGCTATGGACTTCTGTCGGTCCTGTGACAATTGCCTGAAAATGGGCTCGATGTCTAAGAGAGATATGATGCCTCTAAACCCAATTCTTATTGTTGAAATATTTGACGTTTGGGGCATTGATTTCATGGGACCCTTTCCCATCTCTCATGGTTTTGAATACATCCTAGTGGCTGTGGATTATGTGTCTAAATGGGTAGAGGCAGTTGCCACTAGGACAAATGATCATAAGGTAGTTCTGAAGTTCCTTCAAGAGAACATGTTCTCTCGATTTGGGTGTCCTAGGGCTATCATTAGTGATGGAGGTTCACATTTTAATAATAAACCTTTTGCGGCACTTGTTGCCAAATACTCCATTACCCATAAAGTCGCGACCCCATATCATCCCCAAACTAGTGGGCAAGTGGAAGTGTCCAATCGGGAAATAAAACATATTTTGGAGAAAACGGTCAAGCCCGACCGTAAAGATTGGTCTTTGAGACTTGTCGATGCTCTTTGGGCTTATCGTACGACTTATAAAACTCCCATTGGCATGTCCCCTTACCGGCTAGTTTATGGAAAACCATGCCATCTTCCCGTTGAGCTTGAGCATAAAGCTCTATGGGCTATTCGTCAGTTTAATTTTGAGATGAAGGAAGCGGGTTCTCACCGCCGACTTCAACTTAGTGAGCTCGAGGAAATTCGCAACGAGGCATATGAAAGTTCAAAAATTTATAAGGCTAAAATGAAAGAATTTCATGATAAACATATTACTCGTAAATCTTTTGAGCCTAATCAACGAGTATGGCTTTTTAACTCCAAGTTGCGTTTATTTTCGGGTAAACTAAGATCTCGATGGGATGGGCCTTACACGGTTACCAATGTTTTTCCCCACGGTGCTATTGAGATTAGCAATCCCCGTAATGGTTCTTTCTTTACGGTGAATGGCCAAAGGCTTAAGCCTTATATCAAGGGCCTTGGGAATGGGGATATGACTCGGGATGGTATGGTGGTTGAGTCCATGAATCTAGAGGACCCCACATATGAGTTCGACTGAGAACTCATACCACGTTTGGTTGAAGACGTTAAACTTAGCTCTTCTTGGGAGGAAACCCATGTGTCGGTCATCTAGTGTCCTTGTGTCGGTTAGTTGTTAGTTCCGTGCTTCACTTTCCCGTACATCTTCGGTCTTTATTCGGTGTTCTCCATCATTGGGGACAATGCTAGGATTTAAGTTAAAGGGGGGAAGAGTTTTCACCTCTTGTTTTTCATAAGTCTTTTTCTTTTTGTGTTCCTTTCACTTACCATCATTGGGGACAATGTGGGGTTCTAAGTTGGAGGGGGTCATTGGTCATGTTCATATGCATTCATGTTTGTCATGCGTTCTTTGTTCATATGTTCTATATATGCATGTGTGCTATGAGTAGGTCGTAGTTGTAGTCAAATTTTTTTTTTTTAGTGTTTAAAGCTTTAGTAACACAATTTATTATGCTGATTTCTCTAATTTTCATGCATATATTATACCCATTGGATCATAATAAATGCGAAATAAGGCTTTAGTGATGCTTGAACTTGTGTCTCAAACAATACACATGCACAAACCTTGGTTAAATGTTCCTTGATAAATTTAACATATGAATGTTGACTTTGAAATAGAATGGAGACTTATAACCCTATATGCTTACTTTGAGCCATACAAACCTTTCTTGGGATAAATGATACTCCTTAATCATTTCAATGTATTTGGTTCTCGCTTTGAATTATGCATCGTTGTTTGCTTAATTATATGCATATTATAGCATGGATAACTTTTGGTCATTTGGGAACATAATGCATGAATGGAATTTGATATCAAGGCCTTTCTTTTGAGTCCTTGAACTTGTGTCGTCAGTCTTTTTAATTTTTCGTCTGCCGAGTCGAGTCACCACTTGAACCCATGTTCGGGCCTCCATATCCATTCATTCTTGCACTTAGGTTCCTAAAAAGGGTTTGGTTTTGGTTCTGGATACTTGATTTTTGGTTTACGACAGTTTTCAGATAGTTCAGGAATGAGAAGAAAGAATCATCAGTGCCAAATATGCCGAAAGTCAGTTGTAGGGTGAAATTTTATGTGAAAAGGGTGTTGTCAGTACTTTGGAAGCTAGTGGATGAAGAAACATTGAAAAAATTCGAAAAACAGGTCTCATCGATAGGTGGCCTATCGATCCCAGAGCATCCCTATCGATAGACAGGGGGTGTGCAAGGAAATTATTACCCTTATCGATAGCCCAGTGCTTAGCCTATCAATAGGCTTACCGAAATAAAAAAATAATAATTTTTTTTTTTTTTACCTTGCAGGTCAAAGCCCGATACTTACCTTAGGTTATTTTTTTTTTCAAACCCAAACCATCTTTTGCTCTCATCCCACGCATACCTCAAGACCAAGCTCAACTCTCTTACCGCCGACCACCATAGCCACGAACTCTCTTGCCGCCAACCAACTCTCTTGTCGCCGATCAACCATATTGCCACCGTCGACCATCTCAGAGCTGACCATTTCACCGCCGTCAACATCCATCAACCCCAAGCCACCATAGTTGTTGTCGACACACTCTTCACCGCCGGTAAGCTTCCCAAACCTTCATCATTTCAATTTTCCCAATTCAACACCCCACATAAACCCTAATCCCAGCTAGTCAAACTCCATTTTATTCCCTTTTCTCAAGTGACCAAAACCCTAGGTCCATTACAATCCACATCCTCACATCAATTTCCCAACCATCAAACTTCCATAATTCCAATTTCAAGAACAATGGTAAAACTGTGGTGACCCTACATTTTTGTTAATTTACTCTGGTTTTTGAGCACTACTGTTGGGTGTTAGAGATTGAATTACGGTTGTGAGGTGATTGTGAGTGAGGTTTGGTTGTGGATCGTCATAGAATTGAGTTTGAATTGCTGTTGTGTTTGGGGATTGAGTATCTGAGAATTGCAGAATTGTTATCGTTGTGCTGCCGTGTTGTGCTTATCTTTCTTTGGATTATTTCTGTCCTGTTACTGGGTTGTGATTGAACTGTTACTGTGTTGATTTGTGGTGGTTGGGCATTTTGAGTTGGGTTTTGGTGATTGCACATGGCAAAACAGAAACAAACCGCTCAATTTGCTTCGAAGGGTAAGAAGGATAAGACTCATTTTGTTCAGAAAACTAAACCTGCAACAGTGCCGCTGAAGAGTGTTCAGATTACAGATCGAGATGCTCCTGCACCCCCTAGACCACGCCAAACTGCTGCCACATATGCAAGGTAGGGGAAGAGAGTCAGGAATGAGTCGTCTGAGTCGAGTATAGATTTTAGTGACTCCGCTTCGGATCCAGGATATAGACGACCAGCTGGTGATGATTCGGGTGCTTATTCAGACGATGTGGATTCAGTTGAGGCACCCGCACGTGCTATGAGACCAGCCAAAGAGGCTGGCACACAGACTCGGCGTATGCCTGCTGCTCCCCCTCCGAAGAAGAAAAAGGGGAATACACAGACTTGGGAGGAATTCATCGAATCTCGTAGATTCAATTGCGAGCGTTATGTCAGTGCCGCCTCTTTTGGCGAGGATAGCGTTATTGTGAAGAAATTATTGTGGCGCGAATTGACTGCTTGGATGGAGAAGAATGAGGGATACAAACCCTCTTTAGTGCGCCAGTTTTACATTGC
>JAESVK010066041.1:0-13496 GCA_017140935.1 Hamamelis virginiana
AGTCTACCAAGCTGAGCATTTTTTTTTTATCCTTTTGGGATAATGGGCCCGTTTGGAAACAAAAGCAGAAGACAAGCAGAAGTAGAAGCAGAAGAGAAGCAGAAGCAGAAGTAGAAGAGAAGCAGAATCAGAAGTTAGTTGCGTTTGGATACTCTATTTTAAAGTGCTTTTGGTACTAGAAATGTTTTTACTGCCTGTTTGGATATCATATGAAGAAATTGCTTTTAATTATGAATTGACACAATTACCCTTAGCAATAAAATTAAAAATAATTTTATTTATAATTATAAATAAATATAGTTAATAATAAAGTCATAAATAATATTTTATTTAAAATTTAAAATATTAATATAAAAGGTAAGTGTGAAGGTTTATAAACATTTATATAAAAGTGAGTTAAGGGTAGGACATGGAAGAAATAAATTTTGTTGGAGTTAATTGTTAAAGGGTAAAATGGGTATTTCAATAATAAAATTCCCAAAAACAGCTTGTGAATTACCTTGGGACCGGATTCTCCCAAAATCACTTTTTGTGATTTTGAAGCAGCTTCACCATTTGCCAAACGGGCCAAAAATCTGCAGAAGCCAAGAAAAGCTGCTTCTTAGGCTTGTGATTCACGAACCAAACGGGCACAATACCAAGATGAGCTTGAACCACCAAATACCTTGGCTATGTACTTGGGTTCGGCTCGGTTCATTCAGTCCACGGGCTTTATCCCCTCCTTCGACATTGGCCTCACTCGGCAGGCCCATTTATATAAAATCTTTTGTACTTGCATACAATTTTATTGTTAATTAGATTCCATGTTTAATAACTAATTAAGCACACTTTAAGGAGTGGTTAGCCGACCAAAGTCACAAAATGACGTAGTTTTGACAAGGTACATCAACTAATTTGCCTAACCAAATGTGTCATGCCCTTCAACTGATTTTAACTTAATTGATGCCCTTTTTAATTACAGCTTAAGTCAATTAAACACATCCTAATTAATATGAATTAATTCATAATTAAATTAGTAATAAAAGTACAAAATGCCAAAGCATTTAGCCAACAAACGTTGAGTGTGTTATAATTAATTAATACTTCTAATTAATTTTGGAGTAATGTTGTATATCCCAAAAAACCATCCCAAATTATTATTAATTGAAGAATTTGATAAAAAAAAGAAGGGTTAGATTAACCGCCGCATCATTTGGGATAATATTTTTGGGAGATATAGCATTTTCCTTAATGGGTGTTTGGCAAACTTAAGAATATGGTCAGTTGAGGATAAGTCTGTCTAGTTTTTATTTAGTACTGTTTGGTAAATGTATTTTTTCTACAGATCAGTTCAATCATGTCCAGAAAATAAGGTATAAACACTATTTTTTTTTCAAATCAACTGTAAGTTGGTTTACATAAAAATCATATAACAGAAAGAGATCAAAACTGACCAGTTTTCGAAGTTCCCAAACATACCCTTAATTTTGGTTTCTGATCATCTCATCAACACTACCACTCTCCTTGGGTGTCATCCTGCCAATGCCTATCAACACTACCACTCTCCTTGGGTGTCATCCTGCCAAAGCCTCTTCTACAACCACTTCAAGGAGACCAAGTAAACACTCAAATTGACTGATTCCTTTTTTTTCCATTCACCCACTCTCTTTATCTACTCATGGGTTGGATGGTAAATTGATAATAAATAGAAAAGGTAAGTCTAATTTGCTTTGAAATTCTTAATTTTAATCGTTTTTTGGCGATCAATGTGTTTGGACTTTTGACCTAACTAATTTAACTCTTGAATGCAGATAAAATTATCGTTAACTTCACATTAATTAATGCTCGATTGCCCATAATAAATGTGATTAATTGGTTACTAACTAGCTTTATAGTGGATGAGATTTTCCTCTTCTTGAGGTATAGAGTCCTTGGTTTTTTTTTTTTTTTTGGCTAACAAGATATCCAAACTTTTGGTCCGACTAATTCTTAAACATGCCCGCTATGCTTTGGTACTTAACACCACTCAAAATAAAAACAACTAGTACATTGCGGGTCACATGAGAGATTCTTGTCATGTCTCTTCTTTATGGGACGAGGTTCTGGGTTTCATTTTTTATCAAAGAGATCCTTGACCCATTTGTTGTTCTTCTCCTCACTAACAACTATGACTAAGTCAACTAATAAATATAGTGTGGAAAAAAGGAAAGACGAATTGTATGCATTTCACATGAATTAATGCAAATATTGATACCAAAAAAGAAAATGGTGCAAATTATAGCATTTTTCACTATGCTCTACATATATATATTCGAAAAATACACATGGAAATTAAACTTATACTGTGCTCTACTTTATAAATACGTAAAAAAATACACATGCAAACCACAACAATTCTCCCATGCATCCATCACTACAGACATGGAAGCATTTCTAGAAAACACGACAAACACTTGTCATCTGATTCATTAAAACAACCAATGGGGCAACTTTTTCTCAATCTTCTTCTCCTTAATTGTATCTAAATTTGGTTTCCACGTACCCTTACCTGAAAACTGCCTGCTCAAATACTCCGGCCGACCGTCCAAAATCTCCGGCAAATCAAATTCCGGTTTAACCACTTTCTTCTCTGGAGGAGGACTCTCCACAGAGAAGAACCTTTCCTTCTTATTATAAAACCCAAATCCACATTGACCAGACCCGGTCATCCTTCCGGGGCATAACCGAGCCAACAAAGGAACAAACTGGGCCGACGACAAAATGGATGGCCGAGATTTTAAAACAGAATTTGCCTGATGAAGAATCCGCCGAGCTTCTTCAGATGACAATGATGCTGGTTTCCCTCTCTTCATTGGAAGCATTAAGTAAACATTTTTTATATCAAGCTTCTTATCAGCAGGCAATGGAGTTGGCCTTTTTTCACTTGTAATAGACTGAAATTCCACAACGACTTGTTGTGGGTGCTCTAACATTAACTCTGCAACGGTTAATGTTTTGTCAAACTCATGAACTGTGCCGTCGGAGAGAATAACTTTTCCGGTAGAGTTCGATGGCCGGAATGATATGTTACCCATTAGAGAGAGAGAGAGAGAGTGATGGGAAGAGAGAGAGAGAGAGAGAGAGAGAGAGAGAGGTGTGCACCGCAAGAGGATGTGAGGTGAGTAAAAGTGAGGGTGTGAAAGTATCATTTTTAATAGAGGGTATTGTGTGGGTGTTTGTTAAACCGCTCCATCTTGTGATAGATATAATGGTGGACTTGGTAATTAATATGACTAAAGAAAGGGAGTCGTTGAGTTTAAGGCGTGCTGGGTTTTGCTTAGGCTGACTCTTCCTTTGTCTTGCTCTTCATTGGGATTACTCGAATTTCTCATCTCATATGCTCTTCATAGAAATTTCAGATTAGGTTAGGTCCCTATTTAATACTATTTCGATTTTTTTTAAGTAAAACATCTAATTAATTCATATATAATTGGTTTTAAAAGGATTATGTTTGATCGCGCGATAGTCTGTTTGCATAGTGGCATGTATCTCAACTTTCAGGAAAATGTCTCAAATTCGAGTATATGAAAAGGCATGCATTCCAATTTGTTAATATTAGGGTAGAGTAGAGAGGTAAGTTCTAATCATTTGATGCAAAAGAGAAAGAAAAAAAAAAAAAAAAAGAGACAATTGTGTTTCTTTTATTTTCGGAAATAGATTTATAGAAAAAATAGACTTACTAAATAATGATGAAATCAAATCTGACCAAGTTTATATTCAATTCTCGAAGTTTTTCTAATTTTCAAACAGTTTCTCAAAGGATTATTATTTATCCTGTTGAGATCAATTCGTGTTTCGGAGATAGGAGCAAATCCGAACCTCAAATAAAGTGTCCGGTGCTATAGCATTAATCATGAAATAAAATAAAAAATTATTTAATAAATCCACAGTTTGATGTGAGAGAGAGAAACTTCCGTCTAATAAGAAAAAAAAAATTCTTTTTGTCATCTCATTTAGGAAGGTTGCATAGGCTTGGAGCTTATAGGTTTGATCTGATCTTGTGAGAGTGACATGTTAATAAGAAGACGGTGGGGCCGATAGATGCCTGGTCTCCAAAGCCCAACCTAACAAAGAAGAAAGGGTAAGTCAAGGAACCGTTCAACTGTAACTATATTAACTAATGTCATAGTTTAAGATCTAGCAGTTGAGTTGGATCTTATTGGTTAAAATCTTAGAAAATACTTGTACATTTTTTTTGCCTTGTTCTATCTGGTAAACGAAAGTGATTTTTGAAGAAAGTGATTTCAAGAATGGATATTTTAAAATATCATTTAGGGAAAAAAAAAATTGATAAGTGCATATTTTAAAAGTTTTTTATATCAGAAACTATGAAAAGTTCATTTAACGGTGCATTTGATTTCTAAAAACTATCTATAATAGCTTCTTCTGAATGGACTTTTTAATGATTTACTTCTCGTAAAAGTCCATGTAAAAAGTTTCACCAAACATTTCGAAATATTCTAAATGGACTTTTGGCTCCAGAAAGCCCATTTGGAATCTTTCAGATGGGAGTCCAAATGCCACCTGAGATTCAAACCCTTCCATTTTCTTGCTTGTGAGCGTGGATTAACTAATGTCTTAATTCGTTCAAAATCGAGCAATTGAACTGGATAGTCCAAGCCAATTACCACAATTGTTTTGGTAGTAATTTGTAATTATGATCTAGCAGATAATGTGAGATCAAATCTATATCATGCTTATATTTATACTAGGGGGGGAGCCACGTGCTCCGCACGTGCCTGGTGGGATTGTGGCAAATATGTTAGAAATTTTTACTGGATATATGCATTTAGATGATTTTGTGTGGGCTGCTAAATTGCAATTGTTGGTGTATGCATGTAGTATTTAGATGCAGCAGAAAACTGATTGTTACCTGTTTATGGCTTTACATATTTACAAGGTTGGCAAAGGGTTGGACCTATATATAGGTTTAAAAAGGAGCACAAAAGAGAATTTATTTATTTACAAATAGCAACTATCCAGCCATTTTGAACCCAGGCAGTGGGCTTCGTTGATTTGCAGCAAGAGTTTAAGTTTTGTTGAGCTCACTTCTTGAGTTGTGTGAAAGTGAAGCACCAGATGTGCTTGCTTCAGTGTTTCTTGGGTTGATGGAGAGGATGGGGTTAATTCCAGCAACGTTGCTTCTTCTTGTTCTTCGTTGAGAGGCTTCATATAATTGATGGTGTATGCTTTTATTCCTTGGAATGAGTCTTGAGTTGTTTTGATCTAGATCATGTATTTGATTGGGAGCAGTAGCTTAATGACCCGTTGAAGCTCAGCTGTGTTTTACAGTCAAGTAAAATACAGAAAATAAGTAATGTGTTCCTAGTGTAGGCAGTAAATTAGTTTGGATATTTTTCTAACTGAAAGTAGTGCATTTAATTTTATAATTTATGCATTACCTGTCTAGCTGCTTCATAGATTTTTCTGCAGGGCAACCAATATAATCTTCTGCTATTTCTCTAAACAGTTTTGCATTTATTGTGTGCGTACTGTCAGATAATTGCACTTTTAGAATGAACTTAGCAATCATAGAATGAAGGTGCTTGCTATTGTAGAAGACAGTCCAGCACTCATCACAATCTTTATTAAAATACAAAGCATGAAGCATTCCTTCTCCTTCTATCCAAGTATGACTTGATCTTCCAAACATAGAAGTCGTCGATTTTGATCCACCCAAAAGAGGATCTGGGGCTGCAAATCCCAACGTGTACCTGTTGGCTCATGTGAATCATTATACCAGCAATCTCCCAATGATGTTGCTAAAACTTAACTTGTACTTTTATATTTTCAGTGTCACACAGTACATGTCTTTTCAGTTTTTTGAAGTGTTATGAAGAGCATCCTGCAATAAGTAACAAAATGAGAAGCAAATAGGATTCCTCTATGATTTAATTGCACAGTCCACATAAATATAATAAAATTTAACCATTTTAGTACATATGCGTTCACTGTTTTTTAAAGTGTTTTGAAGAGTATCCTGCAATAAGTAACTAAATAAGAAGCAAATAGGATTCTGTCTGATTTAATCACAGTCTACATAAATATAATATACTTTAACCATTTTTATATGCACATTACCCTACCTAATGCAGTTAAACAAATCAAAACAGATAAGAAAAAGCGCAACAAAAATTGCAATAATGGAAAAATAAAACAGAGCATACCAAGAACAGCAGATGGAAAAGGCAAAAAACACAGATTGAACAATAATCTGGCTCCTAAATCATTTTTGTCCAGAAAAAAACTTCAAAAACCTAAAATAAGCTTAAAACCAGACAAAACAATGGAACAAGAAACAAAAATTGGGGCATACAACCATGCATAAATATTTGAAACAAATTTAAACATATTTAAAATGGTAATCAAAGGCAATTCAAAACAACAGCAATTGACAAAGTAGGTATCATTGCAATTTTCGTCGGTTCACTGGCTACTCTGAACAAAGCACAAAGCCAAGAAAGTATACTCTAAACAAAGCCTTGAAGTGAAGCTACATACATACAATTTCGCAGCTACTCCTACAAGGAATAGATGAAAAGGGCTCAATACCTTTCACAAGGAAAAGCAGGCCAAAGAAGACACATTACTAATAGAATGATGGAAAGCAAAGATGTACCGAACAAGAGAAGCCTTCGGCCCAAATCTATAGTCCACAAACCCAAACGTGGGATTGAGATTTCTTGTATGTCCACGAAGGGGTGAGATTGAGCGAGAAACGGTGAGTTTGAGCAAGGTCCATTGTTATACTATGAAAATAATCTAAGAAACTATGTTCAAGAGTTTCTAAGGTAGGATAGCATATTTTAAAAGATTCTTTTGCATCGGTTCCCATACACCAGTGTGTAAAGCAGTAGGAAAGCAGGGTCATCAGCCAAGCACCTGCAGAGAGAAAACCGCTTAAGGAAATACTCAAAGAAGAACAAAACAAAACAAAACTGATGAAAGGAAAAGAGATGGTTAAACTTTGATTATGAGGAGACAATAATTAAAGGCATGTTTATACTTCACAATATTTGATCAAGGAATTAGCTTAGAAAGGAAGTGAAATCACAATAAAGTCCTTGAAGATGAAAGGGCTTCAAGGTCAAACTTATTCTCATGCCAAACATTTGAGCAAGCTTTAATCAAGGCGAGCCAGAGTTGTTCATGAATCGCTGAGCTCATTCACAGCCCTAAATACGGCCCTACAAAATGGACTATTCAAATGGACGGGCTTAGGTAACCATTCTCTAGTTCCATATTAAGGTCTAGAAGGGGGTGAGCAAAAATAAAAAGAAAACAAAGGACTTAATTTACTTTAACAATTTAACAATAACTAAAATGTTTTCAAATTGAAATCTAGGTTATATAGAAAAACCGAGTGTAATCAGATCCAATCTTAATCAAATCTACTAAAATAAAAATCAGTACTGAAAAATGTAGTGCATCCCAGTACATGCACATTACAGCGTAACAAAAGTTATCGTTAAACCTTGCAATTTTTTATCTTTATTTTGCGACAGATTAGGGTACATCCAATTTGAAGTCAGAGATTGGACGTAAAATATTGACAGAAAAAGAACCAAGATAATCTCGCAACTCACAAGATATAATTCAGTCTAATAAGTCTAATCATCAAATACTAAAATATGAAGAAAAACAGTCACTCACATGCCAAGAGTATCGAAAAGCGATGTAAAAGGTAATCTCACAAGTGGGCCATTGTGTGCATTCCCTTCGATATCAACACGATCAACTGCAACTGTAACTGTAAAAAAGAGGACTAATTTACCTAACACCAAATGAAGATGGCATGGCAATTCAAAAAGTAAAAGAAAGAGGAACTTACATTCAATATCCCTAGCATTTTCCAAAGCCTTGCAATAAGGGTTGTCTGATAAATATGTATTTTCTTTCAAAAGGAAATCTGAAGTGGCACTGTCACCACTTCGATCTGTAATGGGCTCATCCCCCATAGAACATTTACGGTAATGAATGAGAATCAGCAACACATAGAGACTGCTGTCTGCCAATTGACTTCTTGAACGTTCACCACTTGAACTGACTAAATAATTAAATGGCAATAGCAGAAAGTTTGCTGCAAGTCAAACATATAATGTTTCAAATGCTATAAGAAGAAAGATAAAAATCCAGTATGCCCCGCCCTCAAAAAAAAAAAGGAAAAAAGAAAAGGAAAAGAATTTTTAAAAAGCTAAAATTATAAATTATTAGAGCAGAAATAAGGCTTTAATGCCATGTACACACAAGGTATGCAAAGGAAAAAAACACAAAAGCTAAAGAAGCAAGGAATTGATGGATAGTAATCCGGCTATCAAAAACTTCCAGCCCAAAACAACTGAGCTAGCAACCCTATTTTTTAATGCCTCTAGATAACACTCATGATCCTAAAAAATCCTACTATTCCTTTGTAACCAAACAGTCCAAAAAAATGGCATGTGGCACCAATGCCTATACCTTAGGAAGGTGGACAGTTACTTTTCTTGCAACACCACATTTACATCGTATGTTTCACTGAATCTGACATAACCCAACAAACCCCAAAAAGGGTGAAACAAAAAATCTACATCTCCCTTGCGAGAATGTTGTCTTGGTGAAAAGAAGCCCACAAGGCCACAACATTCCAAAGGAGCGTATGAAAGCTTGAGAGAGTTAATGGACACAGGAATTAAATTTTGGACAGGTATGCAAAACTTTAGCCTTAAATAACCTTATACTTCATGAAATTGGATTACAATGATATATATAAACAGGGCACATGAATGACAAGAAAAAACCGTAAGAAAGAATAAACAGGATCCAGAACAAAGTGTTATACATGGTGAGTGATTATCTATTAAGAGAATGAACTTTAAGAATTATACAAGGACATGAGATTTGCTGAATGTTCCTGTAAACTTAGAAATTTGATCCTCGTATATTGACAACAACACAATCAACTGGTACAAACAAGTACCCTATACAGTCCCATTAGTTCCTCTTCATGCCTTACCAGACTCACCAATTGAAAAGGTTCTGGTTTGGTGCGATGCTTGGGTTCTGGCTTTGGTGGAACCTGAGCATAAGAAGTCAATCATTTCTACTTAGCATAACATGGTCATTGAAAATGCTCATAATAATTAAAACAAGAAATGAATTAATGAATTTTTGTACCACAGGATAATTGGTGGTGTAAGGATATGGGCTAGCCTTGGTTACTCTAGCTGTCTCCTCTTCAAACTGTTTCTGCATAATTTCCATCATAAATTTCCTCTCTTTCTGAGGCCCTTTTTCCTGTAGTCATAAAATCATGGCCACAGGAAAATCTGAGTAAGCAGAACTGATTACTGAATTTATATATTTATATGTTGTTCAGTTGATCCAAGAAAATTATCTCTGTGTGGAGATGGAATGGGTTGGGAGTTGTGATTCTTGGAATTTGATAGTCATGCCGAGGTTCCGAATTCAAAGAAAGCTGAAAGGTATAATAAAACAGTAGAGTAAGAAACTATCACTGTGAAAACTTCTTGGCTAGGACGGGGAGCAAAATCACTCTGATTGTAGTAACCTTGCCAAATAAATGAAAAATAGTGGCCGGTGGTGTAATCCTCTCATCTGTTGCGAGATGAAATTCTTGGGATCTGGTTATATGCTTCTTTGTGTTGCAGAACATTCGCAAATCCCCTTTACTTTCAAAAATCTACACAAGATGAAAATGTGAAAAAATGAGAGACAGAGAGGGAGAGATGAGGTTTAAAAAAACAATCAAGTGAGAATGTGAAAGGTCTGCACTTCATTATTTGCACCGTTGCTGGTTTTCACTTTGAAGGGAAACTTTTAAGAAACATAAACCAATAACAAATCGAGGTGAAAAAGGCACATACAGGTGCTGATCACTCAGGCTTGTGATCTTGGAATCCATACCGCTGTGATTCTCGAACATTTTGATTAGGTTTCAGAAAATCAATAAGAAATCCAGGTGTTAGGATCATAGTTGTTGATACAACTGCACAAATAAATGAAGGCAGCATTAACAGAAAGGAAGGTAGAGGATTTTACCTAACAATTAACATGCTTCAATTAACAACTACAACAAACATATTACCAATAATCACAATTAAAACAATATTAAGACAATATGAACAAGCAAATTCAACTCATTCAAAAGGAAATCTTACCTCCAAGATTCGTCCATCCAAAGAATCTATGTCATCTAGTAGCTATCTTCGATAATAACGATAATGTAGTTCCTTTCTACATAATTTTTCCTGTTTCAGTAAAAAAAAATTGAGCTATTTGTAGCCAAAACATGAAGAGCTAAAGGATTTTTCATTTATATTCCTCTAGACAGTGAGACTAATAGTGCTGCTAAGATTTGATTTGGTAGCATGGCATTTGACAACTGGGAGAAAGCATAACTAAGCAATTAACAAGTGGAAGCAAATTTTAGTTAGCAAATAAGATGAGAAATAAATGCAAGCTCAATTCGAATAAAGTCAAAATTTTAATGTTCTAGAAAGATACTACCTACAAAAAAACTATAAATATTAGAGTCGTACATTGACACAAGAGGGTCATCCAATTTCCTTTTCGAGATTAATAGTCATGAAATTAAAGATCGATCAGTCGAGGAATTCTCTTCTGTGATGTTGCTCTCGTTACATAGTTTTTTATCTGCTACGCCCTCCTCTTGCATTTTTTAGCACCACTTTTCTATTCTGTTTCATTACGGTTCCCACTGCAAATCCAATCGGAACAACCTTCACAAAATGCACTTATAAAGATTATAATCCAATAAATGGAATGAAATATAGATAAAAGGAACTAATAAAGATTGTGATTGGGTGAGAAATAAACACAAGAATTGACCGTTGGATAACGTTGATTTGTTGTGTATGTCATTTATGCCAAAAATCACAGTGATCCAATGGTTGGTTTCTGAAAGCATTAGTGTAGAAGAAATGAAGAATCGATCGTTGTCCTCTTGCAATGAACCTATTTGGTCAGACATAAAACAAAACAAAGAGAGTGAGAGGTTACAAACTAACAAAGATTTAGTATACATGGAGAGAAGATGGGAGCAAGGAAACAGTGGCATATGGTCAGATTTGAGAATGCAAATCAGAGAACATTTGTCGCTGGATAATTGGCTAGAAAGCATGGAGACCTTTCTTTAAGAAAACTAACGATCAAAACTGGGAAAAAATATCGCTCGTGGTACAGCGCTACGCTTGAGTAATAGCCACCAAGACAACCATCTACAAAATCTATTTAGCAAATTAAAAATAATCAAAAATACAAAAAACCAACAAAAGAACACAAACAAATAATACAAATTTGGATGCGCTTTTGTTTTTTGAATGGATAGGTGGAATCACTTGAAAAGAAGCATTGCACATGAAGCAATGGCAAGCTCCAGAGTATTTTTGAAGGATAAACCAGAAATACGACCCAGGCAAAGACACACAAAAGCATCAGGCTTAATGGCCTTTGTGTAATCAAGGGATAAAATTGCTCGACAATGTTATCGAAACAAAACGATCAACTTCCACGCTAGTGCAACTGCACATTGGACAAGATTGCCATTGAGGAGTGTTGTGTAGTAAGGCAGAACAAGACAGTTTCAGAAACTATCACTAAAAATTTATTTCTCTGGGTTTGTTAGTAGGATTGAAAATGGTTAGAATGGACAAGGATGTGTACAACATCCTTGAAAATGGTTAGAATGGACAAGCATGCGTACAACATCCCAAATATGTTGTCACCGATTGGGAAAAAAATGTTGGGATGTACATTGTAGGTTCCTCCTCTTGCCTGCTGGTTAATTGAAATGTAACAACCACATGAACCAAAGTTGATCTACAAAAGTTTGTAACTACAGTGGTCTCTCTCTCTCTCTCTAAAGATAGTTTGGAGTAAAGGAAGCGACAATTCTTTCAATAAATCAACCATAGCACCAAACTTCGCCAATGTGCTCACAACATTGGCTTGAACAGTTGCATTCTCAAGAATTAACCGATTTTATATATGATGCTGACAAATGGAGTTACTCCAATTCCCAAGCCAATGAGTAATAGGAGTTACTCCAACACAAATGCACTGTCAGAAAAATAAGAAATACTATATATATAACTAATTATTGATGTTATTGTTGCTGCTGCTACTTTGTTGTGATAACAACAAGAACAACAACCACTACTTGTATTTTTTTCAAAAATTCACCCACTTAAGAAATTTTATTGAATAAATTGTGAAATATTGAATTGTATGCTTATATCAAGTTTCATGGAGGGTCTTTCGGCCAAGTAGACCGCCCCCTGGTCACAAAAGCAACTGTTAAAAGGCATAAAAATATGTATGTCACCAGTGCGAATATTTTTTTAAGCTCTGTAGTCCAGTCTACTAAGGTTCGTTTGTGGACACTCAAGTAGTCATTTGTTTATTTCTGTGGGTCAACCAAGCATAGAAAAAATTAAAATGAATCGTAACAAAAAATGTATTCACAAATATATATATATATATATATATATGTATATGTATATGTATTTAAACTATTTGTAGGGGAAATTTAATATAAATACAGTAAAATAAAAAATCAAAAGTAGATTATAAAACATAGAAGGCATATTTAACACAAACAAAGGAAAGGCTGGAAAAGTGTTCACCTTAAGGGTATTTAAGGTTTATCCTCTTAAATGTAGATTTTCTATATACACTGAATGGTTATTCTCTTTTGGTGATGTTTAAGGTTAAACCTTTGAAATGTAGATTATATAAACTATAAATTAGATCTAAAACATATTTTAGAAATTAACAAAAGAACACAGGAAAATAGACAAAAAAAAATAAGAAAATTATGAATAACATAATGAATCTAAAATAACACCAAAAACGAAACAAGAGCAGTAAATTTGCCTTTAGTTTAAAATTTTGAAACAACTGAATTTTCCTTTCTAGCCTGATAAATCATTTGGTGGTAAATAAGAAAATTATGACCTAGATTATCAGTCAAACCTTGTGAAAAAATATTAATGTTATGAAATCAAAATTAGTATCATTCCAAGTCTGATTCAGCTCAGATGCTTAACAGTTTTTTTAACTATTTCAATTGTTTAATGATCACAGAAGTCCAAATTAGGTTCTTTTCCATTGTTAATAACTACAGATGATATCAAGATATAGGAACAAAATTAGATTTAATCACTTAATTTAAAAGTATGAGCTTAAAATTTGGAATTTCTTTATTTAGTGATATCGAATCAACACTGGATAGAAAAAGAAAATTCAAGAATCCAAGCATATGTACAAGAATGCTCATCCCAACCAACTTACAGCTGTTTGATTTGTGTGAAGTATCCAACATACTCAGGGAGTTGACCAGTAATTAAGCAAATTTTCAATTCCCTGCACCACACAATACAAATTAATGAAAATAGCTCTAGAATAAAGAAAACAATGTACCAGGTAGAAAACATAAAGAAAGAAGACACAGAGAGAGA
>JAESVK010066042.1:0-17932 GCA_017140935.1 Hamamelis virginiana
GCCACAGAGGATGATTTTTGCTCCTTTGTTATATCATCACCAATGACTGAAGAAAAATTTAGAGATGCTGTGTTATTGGAAAATTGGAATGGTATTCTCTTACAATCGTCGGGTTTTTCCATAATGCCTGATGACCCTGAAGGCAATGGCTCTCTAGTAACAGTTGCAATGCAAAAACAGCTTGATGTTACAGGAACAGATCAAGCCATTGTAGACATGAGTAATCTCATCAATGACATTGTTGGAGTAATAAATGAAGAGGGTAAGTTTCTACTAAGCACCTACTTACTAAGAAATTTTTTTTAAGTTTTAATGTGTACAGTGTTATCTATAAAATATTTTTCCTATTGCAATGTACATAATCTTTGTTGAGTTTTCATATCATCTTTGTTTTATTGTTTCTTTTCTTTTCATTTTGCAGTCATCAGCTGGAGTGATCCATCAAGATGAACATTGGAACTATCTGGTACTGGGAACAAATGCAATTTCTTTTTCTTCGTCTTGTTTTTTTTTTTGCCATTTTTTAAAGCTTTGACCCAAAATCATATTATTGGGGCATATATAGAATGTCAATTTAGTACATTTGAAGTTTCACACTAAGACAGTACTTGTAATTTTTGTATAGTTTAAGTATAGATCTGTTTTGCTTTGTTTGTTTTTTCTTTTTCTTTTTTAAACCATTTGTAGAGCTTTGACTCAAAGTCATATTCTTGGGGCATATATACAATGTCAATTTAGTACATGTGAAGTTTTACGCTATGTCATGACGTGAAAGATCACTCTTGGTAGCAAAAGAATGGTGAATAAGATGCATGAGACTGGAAGAAAAGCTTCGTTTTGATCTGACAAGAACCATCTGCATGTATCACACAAGATCAACTATATTTGAAAACAGATCTTCATGGGCGACAAAAAAGCAGCTTTTATCCATGTATCTATAAATTCTTGCTATAAATTCTTGCTTTTATCCATGTATCTATAAAAAAGCAGCTTTTATCCATGTATCTATAAATTCTTGGTAGCAAAAGGATGAAAGTTTTGAGTGCGGAAAATTTGGTAGTTACTTTAAAAAGTTGAAGTAACTATAAATTATTGCTTCCTCAACTTTTAAAAGTAACTACCAAAATTTTGCACTATAGAAAATATTAAAAACTTTCATGTTTTTTACCTTTAAAAGTAGAAAAACAGGAAGTAGCTAGAAGCTTATCCAAACGTGCCCTAAATTTTCACTTTCTAATTTTCTCTGTTTATTCTTTTTCCAAAATTAGGCAAATTATGGTTTGACTAATTCTGCTAGCTTGATAAAAAAAATGCATGACTACTTATCCACCGTTCAATAGCAAAAGTAGCTAGATTTCACCTGTATTAGATTATCTTTATCATACAGATTTAAGACCCTTTTGCATTAGCTTTTTCTAGAATCACTATTGGAGTGATATCTTTTTAAAGTACGTTTTCAAAAAGTCTGTTTTCAAAAAGCAAATTGAGATAACTTTTGAAAATCATTTTCCCAGCACTAAACTTAAAAATTCTACAACTCTATTTCACCCTCATAAAATAATATTTAATTTATACATATTTTATATTTTTTATCCCATTGAAAACTGTATTCCTTAAAAATAGACTCCCAAGAAAAGGTTATCTTTCGCATATATATATATATATATGGTCACGTTTCCTTACACCTTATTTTGCCACGTATGTTTATATTTCGTTCTCAAAATACCATTGTAGGTCAAATATTTTGATAAACTGATCGTTAGATTAGATACTTATCTTATATTTGCCACGTATAAAAAAAACTAAAGCATCCAGCGGTTAATTTTTGAAAAATATAATTGTAAAGAGAACTATTATATTTTTTATATATTAATAAAAAACATCACAATTTTTATAGTGATATTTCTTAACATCTAACCGTTGGATCACCATGATTTTTGGCATACATGACATATATGCATAAGAAAGGTATCGAATCTAATGGTTAGTTCGTCAAAATGTTTATCATAGGTAATGTTTTGAAAACGAGGTGTAAACATATATAGGTGTGAAAATAGGGTGTAAGGGGAAAATATATAAAGCTATATATATAGTTATTCTTTGATTAGTTTTGGTTATTGAGGAAACAAAGAATACATCAACCAGCACCAAACAGATAATTAATAAATCAAAATATATAAGGCACCAAACTTATCGATATAATTTTGCAAATACGTTGTCAAGCAGCATCATTAATTATTCAACAAATCTAGAATGTTAGGTTGAAAACAACGCATCAAAACCAATAAAATGTACCTATTAATGTGTTGCGTTACTTACAACCTAACATTCCGGGAATGTTACGTTGGTTCCAACCTAACATTCTAGGTTTGTTGTGTTTCTTCCAACCTAACATTCTAGGAACGTTGGATTGATCACAACGTAACAGAACATGTTTGTTAGGTTGTGGTCAACTTAACATTTTTGAAATGTTAGGTTAAAAACAACGCAACAAAACTAATAAAATGTACCTATTAATGTGTTGCGTTACTTCCAACCTAACATTCCGAGAAGGTCGTCTTCTACGCAACAAATAGAGAATGTTGCGTTCTGTGTAACGCAACTGTGGACACCCCATTTTTACCAATTATTTCTACCATATGTTCATACAAATGATTAACTAGAATAGCTGATCATTTGGTGAGGAATTGGCCTTGTAAAGACCAAATTGCCCAAATTGCCCTTTTCTGAGGAAAAGGACGATTCATTATTTTATGTGTACATTTGGATTGGAATCAACCCATTTGTATTGCATTTGACTTTTGAGGTGTTTTAGAACATCCCTGTAAATTTTCATAGCATTCTGATGAGAGCTCGATAGGTAATTAGGGTTTTTGCGACTTGAAGGGCATTTTCGTCCTTTTTCTCGTATAATTTCCGAATGACCTCCAAATTCGAAACGGATTGTTTCATGAGGTTTATATGGATGTGGGGAGTGTATTTGGAGTGCCAATTGAACCTTTGAATGGTTGGGATAGATTCTCCAAAAATCGATCCAACGGGTAAGAATGAGCTAAATTAGGGTTTTGTTCAAATCGACCGTAAATTGGTCATTTTCACCAAAATGAAAGATTTTCAAAACATGTTGTCAAGTACCAATTTCATGTTAAAACCATGTTTTTAGAAGTGGTGCAAGCCTAATTGATCAATTTTACAAAACAAAGAATGATCATATGACCAATTTTGGCACAACCGGGTCAATTGGCTAGCTTTTTGCTAAAACCCTTGACCATAGTCAAGTATTTTTTAACCCAAAAACATTCTAAAAATGTGGAGGATTAAAACACGGTCGTTTTGAGCCCTGAACCATCGAATTTGGATCAGATTTGACCAAAATATGGCCAAAATATGCAAACCCTAGAATTTGGGGAACAAAAATAGGAAGTCAGCATGGTGACCGTCCTAGCTAGGACGGCCAACCGTCCAGCCAGGACGGCCAACCGTCCAGCCCTTGGATGGTCACCAGCATGGTCGAGCCAATTTTGCCATTTTGGAAATTTGCACCTATTTTGACCGATTTGATTTGATTTTTTTGGCATGAATTCGAAGGGTTTCAGCTTTCAAACCCTAGGGAGACTCATTCTAAGCCCTAGGATTGTTTTTTAGATGGATTAATCCTAACCATTCAAGGTCTTGAACCCTAGCTCTATATATACTGCATTATGGAGTTAGAGGAAGGGAGAGAATTTTAGGGTTTTTGGAGAAGGAGGCTACAGATCTGGACCTTCATCTTTACACCATTGAAGGGGCAAGAACTCAAGGCTAGGAGCTTGGAGGAAGGTAGCCAAGAAGGAGGGAGAAGGGTAAATTCTTAACCTTAGTTTTCGTTTTCATGAATTCTTACATAAGTTTATGATGCTATGGTGTAAGTCCTCTTGACTTTCATATGAGATGGATTCTCTTTTCTTTTTCTTTTTGCTATGAGAATGTTTAACATGATAGGGTTAGTTTTATTGTTATTTCATGTCATATGTATGATTAGGGTTAGCCTTGGTGTTATTTTATGTAAGCATGCATGTTAAGGTTAGCTTTGTTACTATTTTATGTGAGTATGCATGTTAGGGTTAGCTTTGTTATTACTTTATGTGATTAAATGCATGTTAGGGTTAGCTTTATTATTAGTTTATGTGATTAAATGTGATTAGGGTTAGCTTAGTTAGGATTTTATGTGAGTCTGCATGTTAGGGTTAGCTTTGCTATTACTTTATGTGATTAAATGTGATTAGGGTTAGCTTAGTTAGGATTTTATGTGAGTATGCATGTTAGGGTTAGCTTTGTTATGATTTTATGTGAGTATGCCTGTTAGGATTAGTTTTTGTCATGATTTTATGTGTAGATGAATGGTTAGAATTAGTTTTATTGTTATTTTATGCTAGTTATCATGTTTAGGGTGAGTCTTTCATTATTTTATGTGTAAGCATGTTTAGAGTAAATGTTGATATATTCATATTGTTATTTGAATCTCATAATGCTTGATCGATGATGTTAATGATAATATGAATGTGTTAATATATTGTTCTTGATATGTGATGAGTCGTGAGTCATTTTTTATGCTTTTTTATGATTATTTGAACACTTGATATTGATTTAATGGATTGAATATACAAATTGTGTACGATCATGCGTGCGAAGGTAAGATCCTCCCCTTGTGTTTAAAATAGTTGTTTAAAGCATGTTTGTTGTTAGTTTTCTTATACTTTTTGCATGGTACTTTAGTATAACATGTTAAATTGCATATTAGGGTGTTTATTCATTATTAACCATGGATTAAGATTGATTTTTAGGCTATCAAAAGTGGACATTCAAATCTGTCCAGATTTGAATATATACTTTAAAATGGTTTAATTATCATTTTTAAGCCATATTTTGCATGATTTTATTAGTAGTTTCATAGTATATTCATGTAGAAAGCATGCTAGGACATTTTCACATTTTTAGTCTTTGTTTTCATGATTTTTAGAGCGATTAAAGGTTCATATTCAAATCTGTCCGGATTTGTTTATGCCCTTAAATCACTTCTAAAAATTATTTTAAGGCCAAATCCAACTTAGAAATATGCTTAGGTTTACATAGATTAATTACTGTGCATTTAGGAGCATTTTCATGCATTGTTAGAATTGATTACATGCTTATTTGTTTAAATTTCAGCATGCATTGCATTAGTATGTTAGGTTTTAGATAAACTTTAGGGCTAGTTAGAGACCCTAGGTTTAGGAAGGTCACTTGACCTTCCCTAGGACTGTCTTTTGTTGTAAAGACCACTATCTGATTTGTGTATTTTATTCAATTTAAGAGTCGATCTTCGAGAGATTTCCTAAAAGATTTTCGATGCAATGTTTATGAAATAAACATGATTTTATGAGATATTTGATTATTAAATGATTTTCAAAAAAGATTTGAAATGTTTTAAAGATTTTTATCTAGGAATGAGATTCCTACCCATATGATTTGTTTTCTTAGAAATCTTTGAAAAAGATTTTTAATTGGAATTGAATTCTAAAGATAAGAATTATTTGGAATATTTGGATTTTATGAATGTCTTTTAATTTGAAATGATTTCAAGTAAATGATTTTGAAAGAATAAAAACTCTCGAAGTTAGAGTCTTGAATTAGGTTGAAATACCTTTGATGATGTGATCGATTACAATAGGAGAGTCCTAGGGTAGTCGAACTACGTGGACTTTGATACTTGCTAGGTGATACTAGTAAGTTACGTAGGCGCTAATAGGGCTCAAGTCCGCCCTAGGATGCCCGTAGGGTGTCCTAGGTTTTAGGGGGTTGTTTGTATATATTTTTTATTATTATTAATATAACTAAATATAGATAATGCATTTATATCAATATTTTTTGGTTGATTAGATTATTTAGGATTGTTTGCATTAAGGATTTAAATAGCCCAAATAAATCAGAAGTCCTTTAATTAGGGCGAGGTAGGTGCCTACAAGTGAAAGCTTGGAACCTTCCCACATCGTAACCTAGCCCCCGGATCCAACTCTGGTTTGTAGACAGTCTTTTCATTGAAAATGGAGTTTGTTTTGTTTTGATTTAAAAAAATAAAATATTTTTCATGGTTTCCTTATTCCTTAAAAATAAGGTGGCGACTCCTTTGTTTGTTTTGATTTCTAAACCCCCCTAATCACATCGCTCAGTGATGATGTGGACACCTAAGCCCCGCCACGAGGCTGGTCCACAGCAACACCAAGGGATTTTGAAAAAAAAAAAAAAAAACACCATTAAAGCTTAAAAAAAATTACCTCATTACTGTTAGTTACTTCATTAAGCTCCATCAATAAGTTTCAAGAGAGAAAACCATCATTAAGCTTTAATGGTGAAAAAAAATCATCTCACGGAAGCCATTGACGAACATGTCAAGCTTTTTTCGGATCAAAGGTGAACTACACTTTCTCTCTCTCCATGTTTCATGCTTCCTCTATGAAGAAGGTATTGGGTTGAAGTAGGTATGAAGGTTTACTGTTTGTAAGAAAAAATGAGAAGATTGATTTTTGGAGGGAAATATGGATTTTGGCTGATATGGAGTTGGGGTGGGCTTAACCAAACTGTGATACATTAGGCATTTCAAATTTATATTTGTCCTAAATAGTAAAATCATTTAAGGGCATTTTTGGAAACATAAAAATTAGGGTGGGCAAATAGTTCAAAGGGGTTGCATTATCTGCTCCCTTTTCTTGAATGGGGTATAGCTGGCATCTAGAGGCTTCCATGAGAAGCGCAATTCGTCACTTTGTGTGAGAGAGCTTTAGCATTTTATTTGGCTTGCTTGCTACGTCCCTTGGTTTTGCTCCTTCTTTGGATATACACAGAATTTTGCAGCAGTTGTTTAGTGGGTAAAAGGGTGGCTGAAACTTCACCTCTTGGTTGCATTTTGGGTGCTCTTCAATCACATATGAAGGGCTTCATTTAACTATCTTTTGGTGAGGTTTTCCCATTGTATTTTGTTGAGTTTGTTGAAACACACCTAAGGGTGTTTTGGGTTCGTTTTGTAATCTGAAACTTTGAGCCTTTGTATTCTCATTTGGGATTTGATTATTAGTGAACATATTTGTTCTTGGCTCCGTGGTCGTACCTCAAATTGAGGGAACCACGTAAATCTCTTGTGTCTACTTTGTTACTTTTATTTGCTCTGTTTTTTGTTGTGTGATTACTTGCTGAAAATTTATATTACCTCATTGATTTACACTTGTGGGAAAGTCCTATTTTTCCCAACGGCAACTTGGATTGGTTCAAACCAAGAACTGAACGAAATCAATCGATATGGTTAAAATATAGAGCCATTTTTGTTGCTCTCATTATTCTTGCTACTACCATCTTTCATTTGACATGCCCATAAATATTGATCAATATAATTAATGACATTTAATTGAGGTACTTTGCAAAATGGATCGTCATTTTAAATTGCCCAAGTGGCCACCTCCCTAACAAAACATGGGTCCCAAATGGGTCTTCATCAATCTATGAGATGCGCTCACAGAGGTGCTAATCAGGCCTCTCTCACTACTTTTCTTCATTTGTGGAACTTGGTTCGCTGGCTTAAATATTTGCTTACATAAAATTTTGTTTTTCTGTGTGACAGCTTCATGAATATTTGTAACAAGAGGCCACAGAGGGTGATTTATGCTCCTTTGTTATATCATCACCAATGACTGAAGAAAAATTTACAGATGCTCTATTATTAGGAAATTGGAATGGTATTCTCTTACAATCGTCGGGTTTTTCCATAATGCCTTATGGTCTTGATAAGCCTGAAGGCAATGGCTCTCTAGTAATGGTCGCCATGCAAAAACAGCTTGATGTTACAGGAACAGATCAAGCTATTGTAGACATAAGTAATCTCATCAATGACATTGTTGGAGAAATAAAAGAAGAGGGTAAGTTCCTATTGCAATGTATGTAATCCTTGTTTAGTTTTCTTATCATCATCTTTATTTATTGTTTCTTTTCTTTTCATTTTGCAGTCATCAGCTAGAATGATGCATCGAGTTGAACATAGGAAGCAACCCATATCTTGTATAGTTCTGTTTTGCTTTGTTTTTGTTTTTGTTTTTACCATTTGCAGAGCTTTGACTCAAAACCATATTCTTGGGGCATATATAGAATGTCAATTTGGTACATTTGAAGTTTTACGCTATGTCATTAATGTGTTGGGCTTATTGACTATGATGAAGAGTGCACTAATCAAATTAAGCATGGAAAGAGAGAATGTTGGTGGTGAAAATGGGATAGTTTTTTACACTATGTTTGGATTGAGAGAATTGGAGAGAAGAGTAGATTCTCATTAAGAGAAAGAAGAGAAGAGAAGAGAAAGTTAAGTCAACTTTCTCTCCACCCTGTTTGGATAGCTTTCATAAAAGAAGAGAATAGAAGATTTTAAAGTGTAAATTCCAATATTGCCCTTACATAAAAAAGAAATAAAAGCTAAACAATGAAGTGAAAGGGCAAAGTAGTAAAATCACGTCCATTAACTTTCTCTTCTCTTCTCTCCAAATCTCCCCAATTTGGAGAGAGAGATTTTTGGGCCCTTTTCTCCCTACTTTCTCTCCCCCTCCCTTCCTTTCTCTCCTATTTTAGTTTGCCAAACAATGAAATTTTAACATTTTTCTCTTCTTTTCTCTTCTATTCTCCTCTTCTCCCAGCTCTCTCAATCCAAACGGACTGTTAATGTAAGAATACAAAGACTTGAACAAAAATTCAGTCAATGCATGAGCCACGAGGATCAACTACATAGCATACAAGAAGAATTTAAACCTTTCTGCAAGTCATTGCTCAATCATGCCTTGAGCTTAGGACAATCCGCTTTCCAGTGCCCTTACTAGTTACAACCTCACATGATATAGTCATCTCAACGAGTTAGGATCCTCTGCTAGGGTAGAGGCGTGCTAGCATCTGCATGGGTTTTAATGGCATGGTGTCACCTGTAATTTGAGGTGATCCAATGGTTGGAATTCAAAGTTCCCGGCCCCCAAACGACACCCCAAGTCGCGTTCCAATGGATGGATGCTTAACGCCGTTCTGACTTTTTTTTTTTTTTTTTTTTCCTTCTCTACTTCCCCCAAAACCCCCTAACTTCCCCAAATTTGTAGGAATTAGGTGGTGGTTTCTCAAGAAATAATTTTCTTCTCAGCAAAAAGGGACCGTGATTAGTGTTCTTTACATAGACGTAACACATATCTATGGCCACTTTTTTCGAAGGAAAAGGAGAGAAAAATTTTATGAGAAATTAGCTTGCAATTTTCTCTTCTGTGATGCTAAGAATGATGGGAACTAGAGGAAAACAATGTAAATGTGTAGAAATATATACATATACAAGCAAACAAGGCAACTGGTTGAGAGAGAGAGTGCTTATTTAAACCAAATTGTGCTCTATTATCAGTGTGTGTATTTGTGGATATAGAAGATTAATGTGTGCATAGGAGCTCATGTTAGTGGGTGTGTTAGTGTTGGGGATGGCTCAAATTTGGCCAAGCAACAAAGTCAATAATAGCTGCAAATGTACAACTATTGATTTGGGGCTGAATATTTTCAGCCGAGCTACAACCCCACCGGCTGGCTACTTGTTGGTGGCTTGCGGGTGGTTAATTGCTGACTTTGGTTCTCCTCTTCAGCTATAAATAGAGAGCTCACATAGGAAGCTCATTGTAGCAGCAGAGAAAATGTAGCAGCTTGAAGATGCCCTTGGTAGCAGCACCAGCTGATAGGCAGCAGCTTGAGAAGCTGTGTGCAGCAGCTGGATGCTTGGCACTTGAGTGAGTTGAGAGATTTGAAGAGAAAGGCTTGATAGCTTCTCATTTGTATTTGTTTGCTTTCTCTCATATTGAAATTGGCTGCCCGTGGACGTAGGCGATTGCCGAACCACATAAAATATTGTGTCTCTTGATGGTGTCTACATTTGGTATTCTCTTATTGGCTCCTGAGGGCACAACAATTGGTATCAGAGCCGGCAGAGGTGATTCTTGGATTTTTGCCCACAAATAAAAGTGGTTAAAAATCAATTTTGAGCACACAAAAAGAAAGTACTCATCGATACGATTCCAACGCCGCCAGAATCGTAGCAATCGAAGTTCAGACGCTCCCAGAATAGCCGGTTAAAGTTTCTCTCTCTAGAAGTCAACCCACACACGCCAGCAACACGCCCCATGCGCTGGCGACACGCTTCGGTCATCCCTTTCGCCCGATTGCCCAGCCCGGTCCACGACCCGCTCCTCTGACCCTTGCCACGTCATCAGGATGACGTCAGCAATGACGTGGGCACCCGTGGATTTACCCGACCCATGTTGACTTGACCCAAGAATTGACCCAGCCCAGCTCGACCAGTGTTAACCTAAACCGACCCCAGACCCGATCCAGTTCACGGCCTGTTAACCGTTGACCAGTCAACCCATTTACTTGAAAAAAACCCAGAGGTTTTTCGCCGTTCCAGATCCATCCGTCCGGTCAGATTTGTCAAATTCAACCTTGTTTGTTGTTTATGCGTTAATCATACTCGGCAGCTTGTTTTGGCCCGATTTTTGCCATTTTTCCGGCTTATTTGATAATTTTCAGCTCGAGTTGGCCCGTTTGCACTCCTTTCTAGCTGATTTGACCATTCTGGACGCAACTGTGCATTCTGTTTGGTCATATTCGGACTCAAAGTGGGAGTATAGCCTTTGAGAGCACCAAAATTCCGAATACTGTGCATTTTTAGGCATCAGATATTGACTGTGCTAGGAGATAATAGCAGAACCTTCCAGGCAAACCTCAGGAGAGTCCTCAAGTATTTCTAGTCGAAGAAATACAGTCTCCATCTAGCATGTTTGAGGTGGAGAAATTCAACGGCACGAACAACTTCGACATGTGGCAATGCGAAGTCTTGGATATTCTAACTCAACAGGAGTTGGAAATCACATTAGAGGACAAACCGAAGGACATGGATGAAAAGGAGTGGACGGCTCTTCTTGAAAAAGAAACTGTTTGTTTGTTTCGATTTGAGTATAGACAGGTGTAACACCCCACACAGGGGAACCCCTATGCGGAAATGCCATAGTGACATAAACCACCAAGCGCTTATCTTTTCAAAATACGCGTGCGGAAGACTTTATATAATTTTTCAACATCTCAAAAATTAAAGATAGCGCTGAGTACTAGTTTGTATCATGAGTACAGTCCCGTAATGTACTCGAATTCCAGAAACATCCATTTAGTTTACTGAGTTGGATAGAGTCTCATGCTGATAATGTGTCATCATCTTAAAGAAAACACATAGCAGAAAAATAAAGAAACACCAGGATTTACGTGGTTCGGCAAAATTGCCTACGTCCACGGTGAGTCATTTTTATTATTGAGAATCATATTACAAGAATACAATATCTTCTTTTCTCAACACATTCAGAAATATTCACATCCTTCCTCATTCTTATATCTGTCAACAAATTTATCATCAGCCAAATATCACATAAATAAATCATCATATCTATAATTCACTTATATATATTACAGAATATATCCATCACTTTTTAACAATAAATAATTTTACACTACATGCATGCTTTATGCATATGACAGATGCAATGCTCATGCAGTCATACCTGTCATTTTCTCTGTTCTGCTTTTCCTGCAAAACATCATCCATTCACACTGATGGTAACCTTATTTTAGGATTCACCATTTCACCACAATAGATGGCTACCTCATTTTAACCATCTTAACCATTCTCAATCATCTACCACAACAGCATCCATGCCTTTTTAGGATGTATATCACCCAGTCCCCGCCTTTTTAGGACCTACCGCAACTGTCACTCATTGACAGGAGGATTTACGTACTGTTTTTAGCAAGGGTGATATATTAGTGCACTAACTGTTTCCATGATCTTTTGTCCATCGGTGGTATCTCAACTCCTCGTTTCCACAGTTACAAAAATAATCATAAATGCATATGATTTTCTATGCAATATATTTCACATGTAACTGTGTCTCATGCCGGATGCAATTATTACATGCAATACATATGGCATACATCTCATATCAACAATTCATGTATGTCAATTCGTGCATACATTTCATAGTATATCAACTCAACATATATCTCATATCAACAGTTATATCAGTGATATACAAATAAATCATTCTGCCCACTCAACTTGAGCCACCACATGTAACTGTGCCACTGTAATACCCCGTACTTCTCCAAGTAACAATATTGTCCGCTTTGCCTGCACGCGTAAAATGGGCGCCCATATACGCATATTCACATGACAAGTGCACGGTTTTATTTTCTTAAAACACATTGTTACTATGAGATGTATGGAATTTACTCATAAGCTCGGTCATTTTCTCATAACATCATCACCACATGCCATATGCAAATTTTATGTGCAATAATTATGGCAATTATCACATGTATGTAATTTATACATAACAATTAACATGCTTCATCATTTTATTCATAATAATAATAGCATGTTATAAACTGTACAAATATCACATGCATATATCAACAGTTTATATATATGCCAATATGATTTCCATAACTTGTATTTCCAAGATTTTTCACTAATTATCATGATTTTATAAAAATCAATTATTCATGATTTTTAACTATTTTCCAAAGACTCACAATTTGGAAGATAGTTAATTTTCTATCCACATGTATTTTCTATAAAATAATTCATTCTAGGATACTTGTTTGATTTTGGTAGAATTTATCAAATTTTGTTAGATTGAAAAATCATACTAGAATAGCCAAAATACAATGAGGTCACATGGTAAGCCTTATGGTGCACCTTCACTATGCTCCATAATTTTCTAGGCTCTTTCATGCCTCCCAAACAACAACTTTTGTACCCATTAATATCAACTTAATTTAATAGGATTTTTAAAAATAATTCCAAGTCAAAATGATATTCACAAGCACTAATTTGCAATTGAGGGTGTATGGTCTACTATGCATCTTCATAGCACAGGATCATACATGCACACTCACGTACATGATACGTCCATATTGTTCATCTTTTTGGCCAACTTTGCACACTTATATCTATTTCGTTTCTCATCCGATTTGGGTGATTCAAGATACTACAGAATCTGTGTGATACAAGCTTTCAAAATATAATGGTGGTGTATAACACCTCCCATCCGAACATATTTAAAAATGATGCCAAAGTAGGCTAGTTAATAAAATTTCAGATTTTCCGGCAACTTCGTTTCTCAATTTCTTCACAATTCACATTTAATTGAAGTGATTCAAAGTTCTAAATTCATATAAAATCAATCTATATCATATATGTAAAAATCATAATTTTTCGATAAACTATGAAAATACACCTTGTGCCTACTATTAAAGCTTCATGGAAGCTTTCTCTCTCTTGAAATTCTCATTCACCCATAGATCTTTTTCCATGATTCTTGTCTCTAAAAATCCATAAATTCAAGCTTTATAATATACTCAAATTTCAGAATTTTCGGACATATCCACAATATACTACAAATTTTCAAAGTTTCAGTATTACTAAACTTCAGAAAATTATAGAAATTAATCTACTCATCGGAAAATTCCCAAATTTGGTACACATGATCCTGAGTTGATATAGTTGATGGGAAAAATAGTCTCAAAGTTTCAGCTTTTCATTTTCATATAAAATAAAAATCCAAGATTTGAAATCCCCATATATATGTATATATTATATATATGTAAGTCATTATTTCATCATTAAATCATACCATATTCAATCCAAAAATTGAAATATAATTGAAATAGAAATAGTATCTCACCTTACTAAACTCTGAATTATGAAATAGATTTACCAATTATTCTGCATTTGTGCAGCTCCATCTTCCTCTTAGCTTCTCATTTTTCTCTCATTCTCTCTTTCTTTCTTAATTCTCTTGTTTTTCTTTTCTGTCCAAAACAAATCATCCTCCCCCTTATTTTCTTCTCTTCCCCTTTTTATCTCTCGTTCTCCCTCCTTTTATCTCTCTCCCCCTATCTAACATTCTCTCCCTTTATCCTCCATTCCTCCTCCTATCTTCCCTTCTTATTCTATTATTTTTCCCTTTCTTTCTTTTCTTCTTCCGACATCTCACTCTCTCCTCTTTCACTTCTGTCCCCCTTGCCCCACACTATACACACACACACACACACACACACACACACACACAAAAGCAATCATATATATATATTATTTTCTAATCATAAAATATAATATGGTGATCATCCACCACTTGCCAACACAATAATGCATTTCAATTATAATGCATTTATAACACTCTCATGCACCCTTCTCAAAAAGTGTCCACATGGCACACTCTATGGCCTATGACAAAGCCCCATGTGTGCAATAAATAAAATAAAATAATAACAAATAAGAAAATTTACTATTGTAAATTTCAGGGTCTTACAACAGGGAACCTCGATCCTGGAGCACAGCAACTTGTTTTGACCACCTCACAATAACTTGTTTTGTTGGTTGCTACTTGGAGCACTTGTGTCCCCACAGGGACTTGTTTTCTAGCTTCGGAAAAATCATATTGATGTTCAGAATGTACCGAACTTAGAGGCGAAGTTTGAAAGTCGTACATGGTGCACTTGTTAAGGGTACTCGACAGGGTAACCTTTTGAACTGGAGTATAGTTACAGGTATAACTGATACTTCCAGACTTTGGCACATGTGCATGCGCTTAGGGCATGCTGGAAAGGCTTTGCAAGGATTGGTCAGGCAAGGTTTCTTGACGCTGAGTTCTGCGAGCATTGTGTTGTGGGCAAGCAGACTTGGGTAAAATTTGGTACGACTGATGTTTTTTGGTTTCCATCTCTTGAAGGCAACTGGTGGTTTGTCATTGTTATTAATGATTTTTCTAAAAGAATTTGAGGCACTTGAAGGGTACCATTGGCCCGAATTTATTTGGATTCTAACTATGCTGGTGATTTGGTGACTTTGTCTACTACAGATCGAGGCAGAGTATTTGACTGCAGTAGCTGATTGTTTAGCAGCTGAATGGTAGTAATTTGGTTGATAGAGGACTTGAGAATTCTTCAAGAGCACGTTTGTGACAGTCAAAGTGCTATTCGTTTAGCAAAGACAGAAGGTCTATCATATTTGCACCAGGCATATTGATGTTCGGTTTCATTCGAAAAACTTGAATGATGGAGAATCTTCGCCAAGGCGGAGATTTGTTGGGGATGGCTCAGATTTAGCTAAGCAACAAAGTCAATAATAGCTGCAAATGTACAACTATTGATTTTGGGCTGAAGATTTTCAGCCAAGCTACAACCATAGAGGGTGGCCACCGACTGGCTACTTGTTGGTGGCTTGCCGGTGGTTAATTGCTGACTTTGGTTATCCTCTTCAACTATAAATAGAGAGCTCACATAGGAAGCTCATTGTGGCAGCAGAGAAAATGCAGCAGCTTGAAGATGCCCTTGGTAGCAGCACCAGCTGATAGGCAGCAGCTTGCAGCAGCCAAATGCTTAGCACTTGAGTGAGTTGAGAGATTTGAAGAGAAAGGCTTGATAGCTTCTCATTTGTATTTGTTTGCTCTCTCTCATATTGAAATTGGCTACCCGTGGACGTAGGCGATTGCCGAACCAAGTAAAATATTGTGTCTCTTGATGGTGTGTGCATTTGGTATTCTCCTCTCGGCTCCTGGGGGCACAACAGTTTGATCTTGGACGAAATTGCATAAGAGAGGCTGAGGTTGGATAGGACTACGCCAGTGGGTAAAGTCCTGCAATAGGAGTCTACAGCATATATGACTCTTTCCACTTGCAAGCAGGTGAAGACGGAAGAGAGTGAAAAAAAAAAAATTAAACAAGTCACAGAACGGCATTAAGCATCCATCCATTGATATGCGACTTGGGGTGTCGTTTGGGGCAAACATTGAATTCCAACCATTAGATCACCTCAAATTACAGGTGTCGCCATGCCATTAAAATCCATGCAGATGCTAGCACGCCTCTACCCAAGAGGATCCCAACGCTCAACCATCTCAACAGGATACCCAAACCCATGCTTCTATTAATAAGTGCCTAAGGTAATCTCCAAATGCATATCATATTATAAAAAATTGACTATTGCATTTAATGAATTTCATGTTCGCCAAAAATCACAGTGATCCAACAGTCAATTTCTGAAAAATATCATATTAAAAAATTGTGACATTTTTAAATATCACTAATTTTTTTCAATCAATTTTTTCAAAAAATTAACCAGGGGATCACTATGATTTTTAGCGAAAAATGAAATTCATAAGCAGTTCATTTAATCCAACAGTCAAATTTTTAAAATATGATCTGCATTTGGCCCTATAGAGATGAACTTACATAAAGTTGCAGGGAAGCCCTGTACCCAAACAAGCCGAGAGTTTGATTGTTTTTAATGGTTTTTTGGGTTATGCTAGAGTATGGGTTTCACTCCCGAATTAGACTTAGGGTTTTGATTGATACAACTCAATTTGGATGTCTCCTCTGTCTGATTAGGGTTTCACATGAATCTACCTCTACTTTTTATTTAATTTTTTGGATACTATTTTTCAATCGGTCTTCGCAATACATTGTTGCTGTTTTTCGATCAAAAGCAGGAGAAGAAGAAGAATGAGAATGAGAGCTAACCCAGCGATGGCTCTTATTAGGATCTTTCAGGAACGACACTATGAGTCTCTAAACGACATGGAAATGCCGCGTTTTGAGCCAAACGCATTTCCAGCCTTTCGATTTCCCTTCTGCATGACGTGGCTAGATCTGTTTGAAACCTCAGCATGTGCTGAGTTTAGCGCTCTTCATTCATCTTTAAACTACATCAGTCGCGCCTTGCACGTGTCTCAGTGCTTCCAAGGCTATATTAACCAACAGCTCAGGCGGGAAACTAACAGAAAACTACCAGAAATCCTACCAGAAATCTCTCTCTCTCTCTCTCTCTCTGTAATACGTTCACACACATATTATCAGAGAAAGACGCAGTTTTTACAGGTAACTTCACACTACCTAGACTTGGAAGTTCTTCACAGTTCTTGCTATCAACAAATGTGTATATGTCTGCTATCATCCCTGAAGTTCTTTACATGTTACTGTCTTCTGCTCGAGATTTATCTCTGTAAATTGTTTTTTTTTTTTTCCCATAATTTCAAGATTTATGTTAACTATCAAGAGAAACTGATTCAATATCACAAAATCAACTTCCTGCACTTTTCTGCTCTCTGTGTCCATGATTTTCTTCTATTTTTGGGTGCAATCAGTGGTTTTCTTTAAACTTTTATCAAATGGAGAAATATTCAAGTTTTTTTCTTTTTGTTTACCTTTCTTGATGAAGCACTTTCATGCTGTTCAACGATAAGAAAAATGTACAAACAAGACAAGATGCAAGAAACCCAATAATCAACTGTAACTTAGAGTAATGAAAGAAACCCAATAAGCTTTCACAATCTTTTTCATGGATTCAACAGTTTTATTCAGATTTTTCTTTCCCATTGTTTTCTTGTCAAAATATATAAGATTTTTTTTTTTTAATAAGAAACCCTTTGTTTTCTTTAAATTGGGGTTTTCTTTTTGTTTATAACTCTGCTAATAAATTCTTTTTCGATTTTTTTTTTTCTTTAATTGTTCTTCCAATGAGGAATTTTATTCTTTCAGATAAATCGAGGGCAAGTAAGGAAGATGATTAAAAAGAATCATTTTTTTTTTTTTTGAAATATCCCATCATAATATATATTTTTTTAAAAGTGTAAATATCTTACTCTATTTTATTTTAATTATGTCTTGCAGGTTCGGAACAAGCAATTACAATCAAGCTGTTACATCCACAAGTGTTGGCAGAATATCTACCATGGATGAAGCAGAGGTACAATAATATTCATACTATCTGTATCTGCTAGCTATATTTATCAACATGCGAACATCAAGAAATTAC
>JAESVK010066044.1:0-10201 GCA_017140935.1 Hamamelis virginiana
AAAAATTTTCATCATAGGTGGCTGTAGAGGAGGGCACTTGATGCAAGTTACATCAAGTGCACCTTATATTAGCACTTCTGTGTATATATATATATATATATATATATACACAGAAGTGCTAATATAAGGTGTACCTGATGCTTCTTGCATCAGGTGTCCTCTTGTAGAGCCAATTGCGGTGCAAATTTTAGAAAAATGACCATTGGAATTAAATACCCCAATCATGTATGTCATGCCTGCCAAAAATCACAGTGATCCAAAATGATAACATTTTAAAGAACAAAAAAGTCACAGTTTTTCACAGTCAGTTTTCTCATAAACCAATTGTTGGATTACTGTGATTTTTGGCAGGCATGACATACATGATTGGGGTATCTAATCCAACGGTCAGTTTTCTAAAATTTGCACCACAATTGGCTCTACAAGAGAGCACCTGATGCAAGTAGCATCAGGTGCACCTTATATTAGCACTTCTATATATATATATTAAAGTTAATTGTTGCATGACGTATTGCTTCTTGATTTTCCTAAACAAGTTGGTAAGCTTAATGTTAAGGAAAATTCCATTCTTTCTTCTTTTTGTTATTTCTAGTGTATCTGACCAACTTGGAACGGCTATTTAGAGAAATCGATCGTTGAATTTGATGTTTCACTTATACTTATCATGAATGAAAAAAAGTACATTGATCCAATGATCGGTTTTTGCAATTTTAAAAAATATTATAAACAATAATAAAAAATTAAAAAAATTGACCGTTAGATCAATATAATATTTTTCATTCATAATACATTTAAGTAAAGCAACAAATTTAACTGTCGATTTCTTGAAGTAACTGCTCGAGATTAATCAGATATTAGGGAGGATAAAGAAAGTAGAGAAATAGAATTGTCCTACTCTTAATTAACATATAAACAAACATTGATGGATGTTGGGGCGAGTAAAGGAAACACAAGGGCGTCACGTATCACTTTCTAAAGCAAAGATTCTCCGAGACACGTTGGGAGTTGCAAATTGCGTCGCTGTCGTAGAATGACCTTTTTGACTCCCTTTCTTTATTTTTCTTCATAACCAACCAGCAATACCTTCCCTGCAATTCTTCAAATTCTTGCTTCACAGCCATTCTACTTTCTTCTACACTGCTTGGTAATCCCTTTTAAGACTTGTAAATTTAGACTTAAATTAGAGATTATGAAGATGCCATCCACTAAATATACCATGGTGCTTGTGGTGTAGTGCTGGTATTGGATTGGGTTATGTTCACTGTTAAAAAATAACAATTCAATGAGAATTGGACACGTGTTCTTGATTAAAGAAAGTAATAGCATATTTCTATTGTCCAGTAAAATAATGCCAAGTGTCTCAAGTAAATTTATAAAATTGGATCCAAAGCAGATGATAGGTATGCCAAAATAACTGTCAATAATCGCCAAACAGTTTTTAGTAAGACTGATATTTTTAAAGAGCATGAAGTAATAGCAATTATTAGATTTAAAATTCAGGTGCAGGTTAATTATTCAAATTAATGTGATTAAAGTAGCAGTTTTTTATGCTAAGTGAAAGATTTTTATTGGGTCGAAGGCAGGACTTAGAGGAAGAAATGTATCAGCCGTCCGTATCAAATGAAGAGTTCTGCTTGAAGCTGCAATTATTAAGAAACAAAGATGAAGCACTTGACACTTATCAACATGTCATTTGACAAGGGTTGAAGGCAGTTGCTTCTTAAGTGTATAAATACAGTAAGAATTCTTCATGCAAAGAGTTCCACAACCACATAACTCAAGTCTTTGCATTTATCTTTTCCCCTCAATGTATCTCTTAACTCGGGACTTCTTTTCTCATCCCATACTCTGTAGGATTCTCTCTCTCAATTCGTTTATAAATCTCTTTCCCTCTTCTTTCTATCATTTTCTTCTAAGATCTCTCTCCCTATTCTCTCTATCATTTTTTCTCATCATATCCCTTTCTATTATGTTTTTACTTGTTATATTTTAAGTTTTTTTAGTTATTTTGTCTTGTATTAAATAATTAAAATCCTCTTCATTGAGGCAAAGTCGAACCATTACAATTGCCTGATTTATATATTTGGTTTGTTTATCTTCGAACCAATTACAAACCTTAATAAGGTGCAAGGCCAACCTTATTGGCACGCCCTCATTAAAACCACATGTGAGAGTTGCCATCTTGAAGATTTCTTAAGTGAACACGTTGGAATTTGGGTAATCTTAGTTTTAAGATCGAATTCCCTCCTTTGTCACGCATGCACGCACACATAAAATAGAACAAGAGTTACAGCTCGTTTGGATATGCTGTCAGCTTTATTTTTTTAAACAAAATTTCTAAAAGAAAAATAATGAAAGTTTTTATTTATTTATTTATTTATAATGCAAAGTATTGATAATTATTTTTAAAAATCGAGGCAGTAATTTTTACAAACTCCAACTTTTAAAAGTGACAATAAATACTGTCTACTAATAATCCTTATTAGCATATGCTTATTTTAGAAAAAGTAAGTATGAGATTGATAGGTAATTGTGAGTAAAATTGATTGTTGGATTAAATGTTGGACTTATGCATGCCAAAAACCATAGTAATCTAACGGTCAGATGCTCAGAAATGTCATAGAGAAAAATTGTGATTACTGAAATAAGATAACCGGGAGAAAGCAATCACAGTTTTTTACAATTTATATTTTGAGTTCTTGATGTTGAATAACTATGAATTTGGGCATACATGACATCCATAAAAAGAATATTTAATCCAAGTGTTGATTTTTCAAAATACATGTCCCACAATTAGTTAAAGACATCATGCTAATTAATTTTAACTAAAGTGAGATATTGTGAATAGGATCGGGACTGCACTATCCACAATCAAAACTTCCAATTTTTTGCTTTTGAAAGTAAACAATAAAAAGTGGTAACTTATCCAAATGTCTCCTTAGAATATCTCTAACGACATTGGACATATGAGCATTTTAGTAAAATATAATAAAATATTTTTTGGCTAGCTAAAATGGCTAGTTTGATAGAATTACATAATATTTTGACTAGAGGCAAAATAGTATCTGACTAGCCATGATTGGATATGCTTCTAGAAATTATCGGTACTTAATTTAAGATTATTAATTGCATAAAACATAGGTAAGTTTTGAAATTCAATAACATGGATCATGCTAAATAAAAGGATAATGTATTTAGATAAGTATTAGGTATTTAAATTGAATAATTAAAAGTTTTAATTGATTGCTATACATTATTCATAGAAATAATAATGTTTTTATTGGTTTTTTATGTAACAAATTAAGCATAACTGGAAAAAAAAAAGAAAGAAAGAAAAATATTTATGCATGGCTGGAGAGTTGTATGAAAAGTTAAAACAGAGGTATGACAGAGATGACCTGGCGACTCTACTAACGGGTAAGGCCCCAATCAAAATTCATTTATCAATTTTAATTAAAAAAAAAAAAAAAAAAAAGCTCAAAAGAAAAGTAAAGCAGGATTGATTAATAGAAAGTTAGAGAGAGAGAGAGAGAGAGAGAGAGAGGGGCAATTAAAGTAAGTAATGTATTGAATTTGGATGTAGAATGTAGCTCGTGGCGAGTAGGGGGAGGCAGGCGGGTGCAGTCAGAGAGCTCCGGTTAAACACCAAGTCGCGCGCTCTCTCCGTCATTCTCTGAAGCCACATTTTTGTGAATATCGGGCCCGGCGGAAAATCGCCGGCCGACACACCTCCTCCTACTCTCGTCTCTCTAATCACTCTTTCTCCCTCTCCCTCGCACACTTGAGACTGGCCTTGGTAGGGTTTTAATCCCTACCCCTCTCTTCTTTCCACACCATTACCATTTGCGTTTGGATTTCCCCTTCTTTTATCTTCTTCTTTTAAAGGTAACATTTCTGCATCTTCTTCTCATCCTTGTTTTTGTTTATGCTCAATAATCCTTCCATTGCTTTCCTTTCTTAGATTCCTCAGCATTTCCTTTTTAAAATTTATAAACATTTGATTTTATTATTATTATTTATTTTTTTTGCCTTTTGGATTCAAACAATAATTTCATTTTGTATCGATCAATATTGCTTTGATAGTTGTCTGTGAATCTTTGTACATTCTTTGTAATTTTCTCTCGCTTATGTTGCAAAATTTCACATTCATCACGTTGCTATTCATGGATTTTCCTACATTTTTTTTTCTCCCCCGAATTATCTGAATCTCCTCTTATATTGATATATGTATGTATATATTGCTTGCGTATAACACGATCCCTCTCTCTCTCTCTCGATATTCGCAAATTCAGGCGGTGCTTTCGTTTTCTCGTTCTACCTTGTTTTCGAAAGTTAAAAAAAAGAAAGAAAGACGATGAAGATAAAATTTCCTATAGTTTGTATATCGGATTTTACTTGCCATTTTCGAGAATTTATTTTTCCTAAAATATGTATAGATGCTCCATTGATCTCTGCCAGAACCATTTCTTGCACTTTGAACGTTATGATGGTCATTTTCCGGTGAATGGGTTGTACCCGTTTCATTGTAGATTGCAGATTTGAGCTGGGTCAAATGCTTTGGTGACGCTCAAAATTGGAATTCGCAGGGCCAAGATCTGGTCAGTATGCAAGGAAAGATGTATACGACTCCACGGCCTCCTCAGCTCTCCGACTCCAACAGGCGAATCATTGACACACATGACCCGTCAATGCGAGCTTATCAAGTTTGGAAAGGAAGCAACGTAAGCTGCCTCTGATCTTCTCTTCTATTACCGTTTCTATTTTACTCACTTGATGTAGCTTCACTGCAAGTTAAATCGTGTTGTCCTTTTCAATTTTAGCCGCACACACATTGGTTTTGTGCTATAGTATGTTTTCTTTGGATTTTACTGAGAATATTATCGGAAACATTGGCAGAGTCTGATAGGAACCGTTGATAGATTTTGCTAGAAGATAGATTGGGAGGCAGGTGCGGTATTGCTGCAAAAGATATGACTGGCTTGTTCTTGTAGTCGTTGTTCTGAAAGGGAACCGTTGGGATATGTCTCAAATTCTTATTTTAATAAGGTTTTATTTCACAGAGTTATTATTGAAGGAAATTCCTTCTTAGGGTTTACATTATTGTTATTATTCTTCTTTTTGGGTTACAACAGCAGAACATTAGAAGGAAACAAGTACAAGGAAACAACAACCAAGGGGCTTGAAACCCAGACCAATGGAGACCTCCACCTGGAACAGGAGAAGTGCCATCTAAGTGAAGGGTTGTTGGCCTTCTTAGGGTTTACTTGGTGCACAGGGAATTGCATTCCTTGTCATACAAGGATAGGGTTTATGAACTTTATAAAAATGTATTTGAGTCAGTAGTTAGAGAGTTTTGAGAGAGATGAATCTGTAAGGATTTCATAGGCTTTGTAGAGGTGGGGGAGAGAAGGAAACAGCCAGGAAGTAAGGAAATGGGGTATTGTTTCGAGCTTAGGTTTGAGTGTAGACATTGAAAAGTAGCCGGCAAGGAAATGGGAATTGTTTCAAGGCTTGGGTGTGCTGTCATGTATTCTATATAGTCTATAATTTCTCAATAGTTATTGTGGATTTCTTTTCACATTGGTAGATGTAAGCATGGTTTTGCCGAACCACCTTAAATATTATTTCTCTTATGTGTGTAATTTATATTCTTTCATTAATTGTTGTTCGATCTTGGCGTTGCTTCTAGTATAGAAACTGTTATTAGAGCTTCTGCGGGCACAGTAGGAACATATACACTTGTAGCAGGAAGTGCTCTTAAGGACCTTTAACCTGCTAATAACTATCTGAATGAAATTCAATTTTGCTCTTAATATGGACCAATTTCTATTTACACACACACACACACACACACACACACACACACAAACACATTGTTTGTTTTCTACAGTAAAGAAAAGAACAGGGGTCATTGAGATTTAATGCGCATATTTGCTTGGAATATGGTGGTTCAGAGTGAGATGGCTTTGACAGTGTGGCTGTGGCTTAAATGTGTTGTTTTTGTGTTTGCAAAGCTAATCGTCTTTATTTATTTTGTTCATTATTTATTTTTACTTGCTTTTGTGTTTGCAAATCTAGCGATATTTTGTTATCCATGTTTCTTAGTCCCAGACTCGATTCCAAATCCTCTCATAGTTTGAAGATGTTATACTAATCATACAATACCTTGCGTTAAGTTACCACAATGAGCACTCTTCCACAGCATCACTACCATTTTCCGCATAGGAATACAAGACGTGATTAGCAATGTGTTCAAGTCTAGTAATTTGATTGAAATGTCTGATGATGTTCCATAAATTGCATAATTTAAATGATGGGATTAATATGTCTTGATGTTTGCTCATTGATTACTCATCTTTGATGATTGGAGATCCATTTTGTTTTACAGAGTGGTATATATTTTAAAATAGTTATCACTTGCGTTCCCTTTCTATCTAGACATTATAAATCTCCTGATTAGTATTAATGGATTTTTAAATTGCGTAATGTATTTGACTATTTGTGTGTTGCTCAAATCAAGCCAAATAACTGACTCATTCTTCTGAATTGCTCGCAGAGATTCTTCTTAGGAGGCAGACTTATATTTGGTCCTGATGTGAGGTCGTTGTTTCTTACAATTTGCCTAATTGTGACTCCAGTCATTTTCTTCTGTGCTTTTGTTTCTCAAGGGCTTGTTAAGGAATTCAATTACCATCTTGGCAACCTTATTGTAGCTATACCCGTTATCTTCACAGTATATGTGAGTTTTTCATCTTTTACAAACTGGTTTGAAAATTTCCATTTGAGCACATAAAAACCTATTCCTGTTGCATCTTGATTCATCCAATAAATGCATGGAAGCACCATAGATTAAAAATTAAAGGAAAAGGAAACTAAGAGTGGTCATGTTAATATTCTACATATGATTACCATTTTACCGGATGTCTCCTTGAAGAAATTATAACTGGGGCAGATTGAAGGCAAAATAAAAGTAATAAACTGGAAGATTATGTCCATCTCGTCTGCTGGAGAATGTGAATGAAAACTTTTATGTAGCTTATCTTTTTGCAAAGGTTTGCTACAATGGAATCCAAATGCTGGAAATTTTTTCTGGAATTCTTTTCTTTTTAAGGCTCAATTTATCTTGAAGTTTGTGAAAATTTATCATCTTTTCAGTCATCTCTGTGCAAAGATCTCTCTTTGCACCTATACCATCTTTTTTTTTCTCTCTCTAGAATAAAATTCTATGGACATATATTCGATCAAAACAAGTGGAGTGGGTAAAAACAATCTCATTTTGCAAGGCAAAAACAATTCTTTTTTATTTTTATTTTTTATATTAGTTTGACATTATTTTAAAGGTTGAGTTCATGATTGTTATGTGATGTGACAAGCCAGACATTCATCCACATACCTAATAATTTTTGTGATTGTATTTGCATGCTATATTTCTCAAAATCCATGTATTAACAGTAAAAACACTGAAATGTGAGGGAGGATGATGTACTGGGGTGATGCCATCCTCTCGTAGTTGCAGCATCTTTAAGAACTATATTGGGGTAATGAAATGGAATTTGTTCACTTTTGTGGGTTGCACAGCCATACTTTGCATCTTCAAAGCTTTTAGGCCGCCAGGACAGATAACTGGTATCTTTGATACCTTGGCATTGTGTTAGTGTCTTTTTTAGATAGTGTTTGTAATGTTTCCTTTTTATTTGCAAAAATAGGCTATTTATCAAATGGCTTCAAATACTGTCCTCTCACAACTTTTTGCCTGTTGTCTGTTTAAAAGATGTGTAACATTTAGGACAATTCATTTTAATGAAAATGCAAGGTCCATCTGTAAAATGAGTTTGTGGCTCTTACATCGATCTTAATTACAACTAATAATAAATTGGCAGATGGAGAAAGTTGATATGGAAGTTGGTGATTTTGTTAATATCTCTTAGTTGAGTTGAAAGATTGTGAAAAAGAAAAAAAAGAGAAAAAACTGTGGTTAGACTAATCTTGTAATCATTTGCATATTCCTTAGTCCATTTACTTTCAGGAACAGGGAATATGCAAAACTTTCACTAGAAAATTTGCTAATTGATGCTGTTGGCTTGTCAACTGTTGCAGATTATTATTTTACTCTTCCTTACATCCGGAAGAGATCCTGGCATTATTCCTCGCAATCCACATCCTCCAGAACCAGAAGATGAAGGTGATGGCTCCAGTAACCTCTCCACAGATTGGGCTGGAAGTCAGGCTGGTGCTCCAACTTTGCCACCCACGAAAGATGTTGTTGTCAATGGGATGGTAGTTAAGGTCAAATACTGCCAAACATGCATGCTTTATCGCCCACCACGATGTTCTCATTGCTCTATATGCAATAACTGTGTTGAGCGTTTTGATCATCATTGCCCATGGGTGGGTCAATGTATTGGGAAGGTATGCTCTGGTTTAAGTATCATATGTTTCAATTTACCATGCAATTATAAATTTTTCTAGTATCTCTCATCCTGGTATTTTTCAAATTCATTGTGAAACCTAAATCCTATGTTGTGTTAAACATATAATTTTAAATATGGCTATTATCTTGTCTTGGAGTTTCTTGACTCACTGTGAAATCAAAACAAGGTCGTGAAGTGTTGATAATAATTAAATTGACCACGTACTTCTTGATGTGGAAGGTTGCTCAGAGTTGTAGCCAACCTTCCTGTTATGCTTCCAAATGCCCTTAGTTGCAGGACTGTTTGATAGTATTTAATCCTCCCACTCTGAAACCACGGTTTTGTGCTTTGTTTTTTTGAAACTTGTGAGTATCATGATTCTCTTGTGACAAGGTTGCAATCTTGTTGTAATAGAACCTAAAGTAGCTCGAACCTTTTGTTGTTGTTGTATGTTGGTGATGGTGTTGTTTTTGTGATAGTTTTTTTGTGCGAGAAAGAGAGAGAGAGAGAGAGAGAGAGAGAGCGAGCACAGACAAAGGGAAGAGGGGATGATGAGACAAGGATGAATGAGCCTCTTGTTCAAGCAATCTCCAAGTTCATGGAGATATATTCACGACTAGAAGAGGAAGGAGGTGGCTTTATGTGCCATTGGCATCAAGTTTTAGATGGGTTTGACAGTGAAAGGGATTTACAGATGGTCAGGGTTTTGTGTAGAAAAAGTGAGTTTCAAATTTCTGGTTTGATGAATTTTCGTTGCAAATGGGTTTCTGGTGAATTATATGGAGGTATAGCTGAGGGTTGTGGTTGTAGTGGGTGAATGTATCTTTATTTTTGGTGGTTGGGGGGGGGGGGGGTTGGGGGGGTTATGATATGGAGGTTTGTTAATGGTGGTAATGGAGATGAGGGTTGGAGAATGGGGGCTGGTTGGTCAGATATTAGTGGCAGCAGGCGTGACAGGTCAGATGAGATCTGACAGTGGTCAGATTTAGAGGTGAAAGATTGCAGTGAAGATTGCAGCATATGTTTACAGGGGTTAATGTTGGAACTTGATGAAGAAGATGGTGGTGGGTGGATTTGGTTTAGATCCGGAGAGATTATGGTGTCAGGAAGTGCTAATGGTGATGGACATGGTGCAATGGTGGAGATAGAGTTTTTTGCCTCTTTTAGCAAATTCACTGGAGAAGAAGACTGGAAGCAACTCTTATTTTCTTTTTTTGGCTTGCTGGACTCTTTCCAATATATATATTTAAGTAACAATTTTTAATCACCTTTAACAATCTGGTTGTTGTGATGCAAATGGAAATGGGTTAAGGGTGGATGTTGGAGTGGGAGGGTTATGGGTTTTAGAGGTGGTTGGAGATGGGTGCTGGTGTTGATGGTGGAGGTAGAGTGGCTGCTTGAGATGGGCGTAACAGGAAGGTGGGTTAAAGGAATTCGGGGCGGTTGCTGGTTGAACTGTTGAAGGAAGAAGATGGAAGTGACTGAGTTTGTATAGGTGTGTGATTGAGGTGAACTGTGGTTGTGGCAAGATGAGAGTTTGGGTATATTGGGGAGAAGGGTGAAGGAGAAATGGGTTTTGGGTAGTAGTGGGTTTGAATTGTCGGAGCTGCTACTTTGGGTTGGATGGATGGGCTGTAGTCTGTAGAAGATGAAGATGGAGGTTGGTGACAGCCTTGGACAGGTGAGGATGGTGGTGGTGATGTGTAGTGTGGTGTTTGATGAAGAAATAGCCGCGGATAAACAAAAAATAAAAAATGACATAAAAATAAGTTATGCTTATGATATAGTAT
>JAESVK010066046.1:0-19639 GCA_017140935.1 Hamamelis virginiana
TTCCAATCATCCTTTAGCCTCTAAATTGTAGTATCCTCACATAATAGGTTCTTGGATAGTACTCTTTAGTTAAGTCACACCCATCATTCGCATAAGTATGGTCAATTGAATGTTGTACCCCTCACATAGCAGGTTCTTGGGATACACCATTATCGCACCTTATGATATCCAATATTAAAACAAGACAGTATGAACCCTCAGGATGAACATGTTCCCGCATATCTGCAGCCAAACACATCCACCTTAAGAATCCACCTATCATGTAATGATGGGAGGCTAGGATAAAGCCCAAGGCTTCTTCCTTACAACTTAATTTTGAATTAAAAGGGGTTTTGTATAAGGAGGTCTCATTTAAAATAAACATACATCACATGCATCACATATATATCAAACATACATATTATGTTTAGACCAAGCTTTATTATTAGTTCTCGATTATCCTCCCACTGTCCTTCTAGAGGCTATGGTGGATTCATCTCAAACATATAATAAATTAGGTCTAGGCCCTAACAAGCATACATCACATATATAAATGGGCCTTTGGAATGATTATGGACTTTCAAGGTGGGTTCAAGCTTTGAGCCAAAAAGATGAACCCTAGGTCTAAAGTGTGGGTTGGTGATCGTAATAAAAACCTATGTAACTATTACATAGCGACAAACAAATCTTCAAGATCTTGATGTCCTTGCCAAGTCCTTCTCAAGTCCTTGCTTTTCCTCTCGAACAAGATTCCACCATGCATCTCGGGTCCACCACTCGCCTTCTTGAATTGAAAAATACAATTTATAAAAGAAAGAAGGGGATTAAGGGAAAAAGGGGATACATAGGGATAGAGAGGGAAAGAGGCATGCAAGCCTCAAATAATTACATCACCTTATTTAAACTACTTTTAAATACAATCCCAAAAATAAACCATACACATCACATGCGGCCAATCTCATCTCATTTAATTGGTCTTTAAGTCCATAATCACCCATTCACAATTATACAATCGCATTGCATAAAAAGAAAGCAACATACAGTAAAAGGCAATGATGGCAATGGCATATAATTAATTAAAGTTATGTTATTATTATCTCATAACAATAACAAAGATATTATCATTATCTTATAATAATAATAAAGTCCTTTTAATCTTATTAGAAAGGATTCCATCATATCTCATATGACTAAACTAGCTTCTTTCTTTAAAACAAGTAAAACCCCTAATTGTCACAACTAGGGTTTTAATTATACAGAATTTAATTTGAGAAATTATTCTCACAATTCCTACCATGCATTTAACACTTTAATATGCCTAGTAGATTAATCACTATTAACCTACAATGGTGGAATAAATAATAACTCAAAATAAAAATTCTAAGAAAGAAACAATTTCTGTTTTTCAACAAAAATTTCAGAATTCAGCTACTGTTTTAGGACTAATCTTTCCTATATTAAAACTACCATTTAATATGTGAGAATACTTTATTTCACAAGGATTTTCAGTCCTCTTTCAAATGGCATAGGTCTCGTTTCGTGATTCCAACGTTTGGCATCACTTTAAAGCATTTTGTGACCTAAACTCCAATCCATGACAGATTCTGGAATTTCTTCACAAATGGCTTTATGGGGCCTAACCTAGAATGAATTTAAGTCATGGGAATACTTCAATTCACTAGGTTTTTCAGTCCTCTTTCCAATGGCAGGGGTCTCATCACTTGATTCCAACGTTTGGTATCAATTTAAGGCCTTTTGCGATAGAGAGTCAGAATTTCCAGATTTGACTCTTAATCACAAAAACCTTAATACGGCTAACCTAGGTCATAACAAATCATGGGAACTGTTCCTAGACTTTGTTAAGACCTTATATTAATGAAGTCGATAGGTGGCAAGCTTTGAAAATCATTAAAACCATTTTTCATAGATTTTACAAAACTTACATAGTTGCTGCCCAGAAATTACAGCAACCTTGTTTAATTTTAAAACGATTTTAAAATTAATCTAAACAATATAAAATCATGTCAAAACGATTTTAACATGTTAATATATCATTAAGCAACAGCCCTAAATCATTTTAAACAAATTAAAATGTTAATACATCACATGTATTGCTCAAACTCTCAAGAACACCAAAAAGTAGTTTTTACAAAATTAGTTTCTTGTAACCTTCTTGTTATTCACTTTTAATTTTCAAAAATATCAAGAATGATTTTTTAAATCATCAAGAACAATTTATAAATCATGTGAATAACATAAGGCTTGAAACCAAACATATAACAAAGCCCATTAGGGTTTCCCAAACCCTAGTGGCCGTCCACTATAGTGAGAGAGAGAAAATGAGCTAGTTAGGGTTAGGGTTAGGGTTTCTCAAACCTTACCTAATCCTATCAAGTTAGGGTTTCCATAAACCCTAATTAGGGATACCTAATTTCCTAAATTCATATTATTCAAATTAGGTAAGAATCAAATCAAAATAAGATACTTTCCTAAAATTGAACAATTTTAAAATAGGAAACTAGATATTTCAAGATTTGACCTTTAGGGTTTCTAAATTCAAATCAAGAAACTTGCCTATTTTGATTTAGGGTTTCTTAAACCAAAAATCAGCCACCATATCATTTTCAATTAGGGTTTCAAAGAACCCTAATCACCATTGTTAATATTTTAACAAAGAACTCCATTAACATTTAAATTTAAACAACTTTAAATTAAACAAGATACAACTTTCAAGATTCAATTTAAACACCTTTAAAAATTAATCAAGAATCCATGTAAACATGTTCTAGGGTTCCATAACCTTAGTAGCCGTAATCCAAGAGGGGAAAATCCCTCATAGCCGTGAACCCCTTAGGGTTTCCTAAACCCATAGTTGCCAAAATGCTAGGGTTTCTAAAATCCAAGCATTGATGCTTTCTAGTTTATAAAACCATGAAGTTTCCAAAAACAAGAAAGTCATCCAATCAATCCTAGGGTTTCCAAAAAACAAGAATCAATCATGGCCATTGATTATAGGGTTTCTAAAACCCAAATCATTAACAAACCATCATCAACAACCAACTAGGGTTTGTAAACCCAAGTGGCCGTAAATCAAAGGGAGAAGAGAGAGAGAGGGGCGGCCACCACATTAGGGTTTCATCAAACCCTTATATCAAGAACATCAAAAGGGTTAAACCCCATGTCCAAAATATATAGGGGGCTGCCTCCATGTGGCCGTGACCTTAGATAGGGTTTCTTCAAAACCCTAGTTTGCCATTTAACCAAAAACAATACATGGATTCATCAAGAACCCCATGGCCGAATTCTATAGGGTTCAAGAACCCATATTAAATCAATTTTAATTAATCAAATCCATTACATGCCATCATTTATTCATGATCATGCTTGATTTGGCTCTGATACCACTGAAAGAATATGTGCAGGGAGGATTCGCAGCGGAAGACAAACTATAAAACTTTTATAAACAAGAATCCCACCATACATATTCATACAGGAAATCGAAACAAGCATCGGATCATGAATAATACAAGTACAAGAATTAAACAACTTTAAAACATCGACTTACTTGATGATTGCCTTTGTTGAAACCTCGATCGCATCCTAGCTTCAAAGTGTATGAAGCCTCCAAGGTATCCACACGAACACAAGACTCTTCAAGCTTCCCGCACTTGTTCAACACTTGAATCAATGCAAGATGGAGAGGGAGAGAGCTAGAGAAATTCGGCCAAGAGAGAGAGGAGCCACTAGGGCCGGCCTCCTCTAGGGAATAAAACAAAAGCTCTCTTTTAATTAGGGTTTGAGTGGACTAGTGCTAGCATGCACCCTCACCTTGCATTTATAGGCAAATACTAGGGTTTCTAATTTTTGCAACTTAGTCCTCCTTAATTAACTTTTAATTAAAGAGCCCAAGTAAGTTACATATAATTAGAAACTAACCCCTCTCCTAACTTAAAGAACTCACTTGTGTCCTTATGTGTGTGACCCTTTGGGTTCATCCCAACCTAGCAGTGGACAGGGACATCTCTATGTCTCCTTAAAATAGAAAGTTTCTATTTTTAGGTTCAATTGGAATAATTCCAATTATGCCCTCATTGATAACACTTTATCAATAGGCCTACACTGGTCATGAGTGACATCTAGCAACATATCATGACGTACCCTAGGTGTGGGTGAATAGCGGAACCATATGAACCCTTCATGTTACTTAATCCTTCATCCCCTAATGTCACTGTTAAGATATTCAGGCATGGTTATTAAGTCAAACCATATCTTAACAACTTGTTAAATGTTCCACAAAATATAATTCTCAATTAGATAAACTCATGAAACACTTTTCACAGTTTACCTATCACCATAGCCATGGATTTCACACTGCGAATTATCTTTGTGAACGAACCTTGACATTCTCTCTCATCAAAGATGAAAGTGATGATTCCTTCTTGCGCACTCATTTACCTTCATACATAATCCTACTAGAGCCAATGAGTACCGATTACACCCTTGTGGTTAAGAATGTACGATATACTATCAAACTCAAGTGACCTATGCATAAGATAACTATGGTGCCTCAGGTCTAAGGATTACCAAATTAATGGTCGTAACAAAAAGAATATTCTTTTGACTAATCTCCATAAGAACATTCTAGCAGGTCATGTTCAGTGTACATATTCTCCAATATGCACCCACAGATTAACTATAGTGTCACTACACCGATAGGAAAGACTACCTATCCTCCCATTGGAGCCAGTTTAAATCTGTGCTACTCTTAACGGTTTATTAAATATCCACTTTAATAAACCTATGAGTAGGAACTTGTTTAGAATAAATGTGTACAATAAATATGAGTCTCCATATCTCAACAGCTTGAGATACATATCTCAACAGCTTGAGATTCAATTATATTATATTTGTTTTCTTTTATGCATATCAATTGTTTTACTGTTACTGGGCGTATATGGTATTATGACCGATCAAGCGGCCTGATAACTTTGATAACCAAAATTACAATATGGAGAATTATCTGAGGATGGAGAAGGGATAACAAGGTTGAGAGGATATGGGAGTCTAACAATTGAAACCCAAAACAAACTCTGCCTTCTAACGATTACAAATGATCCTTTTATAGACTTGATAAGGTCTTCTTTAACTAAAGCCATCATGTGAACTCATAATGACTGTCTGCTGCACTGTTATCCTTTTGACTGCTTTATCCTGTGAATAGTGAATAGTAAAATTACTTTTTACTGTAGCACTATTGTTTTAACCAAGAAAAAGCTGTCTGGAGCATCTTGAGGAGCCGAAAGGAGCCTTGGATGCTGAACACCTTGATATCTGTGAAATCTTTGCACCGAAAGCAGAGATTCCTGTTTTATCTGATAGGAGCGAAGATACCGAAACAATCGTCTTCATTCTCCTGAGCATAATCAATAACTGGAGAGGAGGACTCCTCACTTTCATTATCAGAAATTTCTTATTTGATAGAAGAAACTGCCGCTTCTAACTGCTTTAACAAATCTTTCTTAGATGTTGTAGGAGCTGTTATCATATTCTGGACAATCTTATTCTTTCCCATTAATAACTTTGATTGTTCTCCAAGACCGATACTAGAAGTACCAGGCCTTTTCTTGAACCATTCAATAACTGCTTTATCTGTGACATCTTTATGAGAGAAACCATCCCACCATTTGATATGGAAAGATCTACTCAAATTAGGAAGAATACCTGAAGGTGTTATTTCATATTTCCAATAAAAAATCCAAGCTAATCCAAATTGTCCAAAAAACATTAACAATTTAGGATAACCTTGGAGACTTGGAGGAACATAAATTTTTTCTTGAAAGATAGAATATCCATCAAGAACAGGTTTAGGAAAGATATCTTGGGTTGGACCAAAATGGTTCCACCAATGCAGAAACCAAAAAGGGATATCAAAACAAAATGCCTTATCGAATAAGATCATCCATGAATGACGGTGATCTTTATTCTGAAAATAAAAAGCATTATACCAAGCTTGCTGATAATCCCAATAATTATAACCTGGAGGGTTATAATGATGAGAAAATTTTTTATAAAGATAAGGAGAAGTTCCCCATCTAGATAAAGAAATAACATTGGAGATTTTGCAAGTGGTATGATTAACTTGAGAAGGATCTTTAACATCTGGATAATGTTTAAATGATACTGAATCAGAATCCACTAAAATGAATTCATAAAATTCCTGAGTTTTCTCAGGGGTTGAAGAAGGAAACTGATAATCATCACCAAACATTATCTGAGCTAACTTAATTGGTTCTTTTTGAAATTTAACCAATTCTTTTTCAATAGCAAAAATATGAAGCTTTTGAGGCTTCTCAATAAACTTTGATTTAACAGGAGTGGAGCTTGAAGCTACCACAGTTTTAACTGAATCAGAAAAAGTTTTAGCCAGAGCCGGAAATGCATCCTGACTATATTTGATACCTTTTTGAAAATCAGAGGATAAAACTTCAAATGGATTTTGAAGAACAAGATAAGATTCATCTTCATCCTCTGCTATTGAAGCCCAAGAAGGTTTATCTTTAACAACATATGATTCTTTGGATCGGACCATAGGTCCAATGGGGATATCTTTGGCAGGATGCCAAAATTTATCTGGTTGGGCCTGTTGCCCTTTAACTGATTGGGCCTGATGCCCTTTAACATAATGGGCCTGATGCCCTTTAACTGAAGAGGACACTGAAGGGGCTTTGCCCTTATCCCTCTTTGGAGCCATTGATGCCCTGTAAGAATTCCCGGGTAAGAAAATCAGGGACAGAATTTGATTCTCCTTTAATATATTCAATATCAAATTCAAAAATAGATAATATAGCTTGCCATCTAGCAAAAATATGTTTTGATGCAAGATTTTTAACATCTTTTTGTAAAACTTCTTTAGCAGATTTGCAATCAACTCTAACCAAAAACTTTTTGTTTAGCAAATCACTTTGAAATTTATTTATGCACAAAACAATGCTTAAAACTTCTTGTTTTATAGTAGAATAATTTTGCTGGGCAGGATTCCAAGTTCCCGACTGATATCTGACTATCTTTTCTTTGTTATTTTCATCTCTCTGTAACAAGATCCCTCCAAACCCTATACCTGAGGCATCTGTTTGGACTATCTTAAAAGCTAAGGGATCTGCTATGTTAAGACATGGGAGACGTTGAGCCTTATCCTTGATAATCTTGACAACTCTGGTCATCTCATCATTCCACTCAGGAGGATTCTTTCTAAGTCTCTTCCTAAGAGGGGCACATAACTGACTCAGATTTGGGAAGAAATCCGAGATATAATTGAGACTTCCAAGAAATCTCTGTAGCTGGGTTTTGTTAACAATGACATCTGGGAATTTGCTAGCAAACTCTATAGATCTCTCTATAGGAATGATAGTTCCCTGATGAAGGTGGTGTCCTAAGAATCTGATCTTGGACTGGAAAAGAGATATCTTAGATAATGACAAGACTAATCCATTATGCTTAATGGTTTTAAAGAATATATTCAAATGCTTCCAGTGTTGATCAATGGATGTAGAGAAAATCAAAACATCATCAATATAAACAATGGTAAAATTTGAATATGGTGTGAATATATCATTCATTATATTCTGATATTCTGAAGGAGCATTCTTCAAACCAAAAGGCATAACATTCCACTCAAAATGTCCAAAAGGGACAGTAAAAGCAGTCTTATATCTATCTTGTTCATCAATCTGAATCTGCCAAAATCCAGATTTCATATCAAATTTAGAGAAGATGGTAGCGTTGCTTAATCTTGTGATTAAATCTTGTTTGTTTGGTAAAGGATATCTTATCCATTGCAAAGCATCATTTAAAGGTTTATAATTGATAACAAGTCTTGGAGTACCTCTTTCAAGTTCAGCATTTTTCTGAACATAAAAGGCAGCACAACTCCAAGGAGATTTACTCTTTCTAATTAACTTCTTATTGATCAGATCTTGTATCTCAATTTTACAATGTTCTAAAAGCTCTGCATTCATCTGAATGGGACGAGCTTTTGTTGGTATCATATGTTCTTGGAAATCAGTATTGTAAGGAAGTCTTACAATATACTTCTTTCTTTCCCAAAATGCATTAGGAAAGTCAGAACAAACTTCTGATTCAAGTTTCTTTTTGAATTCTTGAATAGACTGTTGTAATTTCCAATTTGTTAACTGATGTTCAATCTGTTTATGCTTTATTTCCTTTTTAAGAAAGAAAAGATGATTTTCCTTTCTTTGAATCATATTTATCTCAGGAAAAATAGAAGCATCTCTTAAAGTGTTAATATTTTTATCTATGGGTGGAGATATAAAATGAAAGAATATCTCCTTATCATTTATGTTTGCAGTAATTCCTTGATCATCAACCTTAAAAGGATTGAGAAGATTTAGGAAAGGTGTTCCAAGAATCACGCTTTGTCTTAAATCTTTAACAAGGATAAATGGAGTCTTAAAACAGATACCATTATTACATATATGAGCATTAGATAATTTATACTTAATATTTAATCTTGCACCACTGGCTGTACCCAGTTCTTCTAATGTTTTCTCAAAGTATTTAGTAGGAACAAGTCCTTCCTGAATACAATTAAGATCAGCACCAGAATCAACTAATGCAATAATATCAAGTTTATACTCTTTGTTGATAGTGATAGTTAACCTAACATTCCATTTCTGAAATGTTACTCTTGTTAACAGATTAATAAATCCATCTTCTGCTGTGAAATTAATAAAGCCATCTTCTTCTCCAGGAGATAATAAAGCGGCTTCATTAATTTGATCATCATCAGAATTAGATTTATTAGTAGAAGTGTCACTAGACGAACTTGTTTCTTTCTTTTGCTTTAAAAGAAGTAAGCTCACCTGAGTTTTAAGTCTACTAATATCACTATCCATATTAATCTTAAGATCTTTGATCTCAACTTTTAGTTGATTAACTTCACGTTTTAAGTCTTGGATGGTTATCTCCTTATTCTCTTTTGGTTCAAATCTTTGTAAAATCTCACTGAGATTATAAACTTTATTTGAACTCTGTGCCTTAGGTTTATCAGTTAAACTATCTTTAAGTTTTAACAAAAATTCCATTTGAATAGCAGGATCAGAAATTTTGTCAATAGCATCAAAAAGAACATTCTGTTCTCTAGTTATGACATTGATACACTTACAATCCTGTTTACAATTATTTTCTTCTTCTTCTTCTTCTGATTCAGAAGTAGACTCTTCATTTGATGAAGCAATTTCATCAACTTGAAGACCTTCTTCTTCCTCTTCATAAATAATTTCTGACTCATCAGAAACAAGAAGAATATCCATTAAAATTTTCTTAAATTGATCACTAACATTAAGCTCATTAATTTTTGCCTTCATTGGACATGATTTGGAATAATGACCAAATCTGCCACACTTATAGCAAACACCTGGCTTTTTATTAGGACCATTAGTATTTGAAGATGAAGGTTTTGAACTTGATGGTGGTTGAAGCCAATGTTCAATTCCTTTACCTTTTCCTTTATTACTATTACTCTTTCTAGAATTACTAATTCTAGGATTTTTCTTAGTACTAAATCTCCTATTATAACCCTGGTTGTTACTAGATTTACTATTCGAATGAGCAACCTTTTTAGCATGTTTTTTAGCTGTTTTCGATGGAGCAGGTTTAAAGGAAGTGAATCCAAACTGTTCACAGAATGATCCCAGTTCTTTTCTACTTTCCATTTTTTCCTTCTTCATCTGCTGTTTTAACTTAAAATCATTACATAATGTAATACCTTCCTGTTGAATAGTACTTACTATGTCACCATAAGTAAGCTTATCATAAGGAATCATTCCATCATGTTTTTCTCTAAGTTTTATCCTAATTTTTTCTGCAAAAAGATTTGGTAATCCAGAAATAAATTTCTCTTTCCAGAATGGTTGGTTACAATCATTTCTCATCAAAACTTTGGTGAGAAACATATCTTTATACCATCTGAAATCTTGAAGTTTTGGGCACTTCAAGTTAGTTAACAAATCTGCAGATCTATCTTTGATCTTGGAAGGATCTCCAATAAAATGTTTGGCAATGGCAAAGATAAGAGTAACAACAGCATCCTCTATTTCTTCATCATCTTCAGTTTTAATAACTGTGCCAGTGTTATCAGTTTTAACAGCATTTTGAATATTTGTTCTTTCAGCAGCTGAAAGATAATTATCCCACCAACTCTTTAACTGACCAGTAAATCCAGCAATTAATGCCGAAGCTACTGCATGATCACCTACTTCAGGAGACTTTGATTTATAAGCAGTGCAAAATATAGTCATTTCCTGTAAGTAGTTGATTATGTGATATTCAGTCATTCCATCTATGTTCCATTCATAGATAGTACCTCCATGATATGTAGCTTGGTGGAAGGTTCCTCTTTCCTCCATTTGCATATCTGGATATGTTGGCCTAGGATAAAAGTTTCTTAAAGGTCTATTAGATGTTATACTAGAATTTAAAGCATTTAAAGCTGCTTCAATCTGTGATACTTCATCATCAGATTCAAGTTCAACTTTCTCTATAACAGCAATAGTCTTTCTAGAAGTTTCAGGAGTGTCAGGAACTATTCTAGTACCTACTTCTGCTAAGATTTCTAACCTTTTTTCTATCTCAGAAAACACAGTCTTAGACAACTGTTGGGTATGTTTCTTAGATATTTCATGAGGTTTGAAAATTGGTGTTTCATCAGCTTTGTCAGGAGTAATTTTCTCCTTCTGGACAAGGTTTTCAACCCTTGATAACTGATCACCAATGGTTTTTAACGTTTGATTTGAAAAATTATTCTGCTCCATAATCATTTGAAAATTCCTATTCTGAGAAGGATTTTCTGAAGTCTTAAATGGAGAGGCTGTAATAACACTATTTCTGTGACTTATCTCAAAATTTTCCATTGGAGGGTGGATTGACTCCTTATGGGTATTTTGAGCAGTCTTCCATATAGTAGTGTTTTTACCTGCCATATTTATTTCTTTAACAAACGGAAATTCTACTGAATTTTGTTCAGCATAAATTTCAAACCATGTAAAGAAATAGATATGGGTTTTATGTTTATTCATACAAGCATAATATTCCTCTTGAATTTTATCTCTTTGGGGTTTGTCAAATGTTTTAAAAAACCATTTTTTTGGTTTTTTATTGCTTTCGCAATAAAAATCTTTTCTCAAAAATACTTTATCTATTGTGAACTCCTTTTCTATAACACAGAGTTGAGGATCCATTTGAGACTGTGTGGGAGACATTGGAGGTGTCTCTTGTGTCTCTGAATCAGAGTGAACTGAATCCTTTGGTTCTGTTGTATAAAAAGGTCTAGGTATATTTGAATTTTTAACTCCTACTAAATCTGGTTCAGTAGTTTTATATTCAAATATTCTAGTTGGGACAGAAGAGCAAGAAGCTCTAGAAGCTGTCTCAAAAGTTCTTTTTTCAGGTTTCATAGGAAGTCTGAAAGAATTTCTTCTATCATTGGAGAATTTTATTCCAACACTTCCATCATCATATTCAGTTAACTTTTGAACATTTGTAGAAGAATTGTCTTCTTCTGGTTGTTTAACCTCTATCTTAGGCATTATCTTTGGGAGTCTCCATTCGTCAGGAATGGTAAGCTCATGCCAAAGAATCTTCCTAGGATGTATTATTTCTTTTTTATTCCTAACATTTGTTTGAATCATAAGAGTTTCCCCATTAGGAGAACTGACTCTTGCTCTATGACTCAAATGGGTGTTATACACTTTATACTGTATCCTAGATCTGATGGTAACAGGTAATGATCCTGGAAGGATCTCAGGATTATGAATCTTAACATTAACTGTTAATACTTCCATTATATTTTTATCTTCCAAACTAACACAGTAATTCGGAAAACAATTAAAATATACTGGACCATCATGTAATCCTGACTGTATACCTCCTAGCATACTTTTATCAAAATTTAACCATCTACAGTCTCTCAAGACCATAACAACTGACAAGTCCATACCTTCTCTTCCCATGGGTTGAGCAGCAACTTGGACAAGTCCGATATGCAAGTACTTATATCCTTCTGATAAATGTCTCTCAATACTCTCTTGATCAAAGAGCTTGATTGTGACAAAATCAGAATCACAATTGACATTGTGCTCTGTTAACTGGATATTCATATCTGCATAAAATTTTAACAATGGTCTATGATAAATATCTGTGGTTGGTACCCTAGGTATTCTCCATTCATATAAATCTATTTCATCTACAGTATATCTGGTTTTTTTCCTGTTAACCAACTGTTTCCCTTTAGAGGGAGTGTCTGATCTCACAGACATCGACCGACGAAGGAAGCTCATAGTGAACCTCCAAACCCCTAAACCCTGGTTAGACACCTATAGCCTGACTGCCCTGTCCGTCGGGACTTACTGCTACGAAAGTCACACCGCCGTAGAGTTTTACCTCTACAGGAGCTTGAAAGTCTACCTAATCACTACTCCCGCAAGCCAAATGGCTTTGATACCATATACGCCCAGTAACAGTAAAACAATTGATATATATATATATATATATATATATATATATATATATATATATATATATAAATGCATACGATAAGTTGTACCTTCAAATAAATATAATATGAAATTGATATGCCCTTTAGGATTGGTTTTAGGGCATACCTCTAACAGAATCGTCGAATTTGGACTTAAAACGGGCCCGAAAAGTCGAAAAAAGCCAAAACCGGGTCAAAACGGGCCGAGACAGGTCCACATAGGGCAAAATTGGGATGGAGGATCGATTACCGTCCACCTAGGGAAGACCAACCATCCATGAGGGATGGCCAACCGTCCTAGAGTGGACGGTCAACGACCCTCTTGCCCAGTAATTGCTATTTTTCAGTCTTTTTTCTGCCCGGGACTCTTCCAAGTGCTTGCCAAGTGTCCTAGCTCGGGATTGGGACTTTGGGATGAACTTGAAGTCCTAAGAAGGCTAGATTATGACCGTTGGATCATTCATAAGAGATTTAAACTCAGCCATTGATCAATTTCAGGCTTCCCTATAAATAGAGAGCTCTGAAATCAGTTTGAGAACACACAGAGAGTTATAGAAAACTCATAAGGCATTTAAAGAGCCAAATTGGTAGAGTTAAGCCTCAAGGCATTACACCAACCCCCTAAGCAACTTTAGTTGCATCTTTGAAGTCCTTGGAGTCCTTGGATTTTAAAGAAGAAGCTAGGAGCAAGGGAGGAGGAAGCAAAAGAGGTTAGTATAATTGTGAAGTTTGTATTTCTTCTTCTTCTTCTTTTATGTTCATACTAGGCTAGAAATTGGTACTTAAGTTGAGTATTCAAAAATTAGGATTAGTTGCATATAGGATAGTTAGTATATAAATAAGATTTTGCATATCAAGTTTGGGTATTTTAAAATAACTTTTGCATATAGGGTCTTAGTTTCTATTTAGTATACATGTTATCATCTTTTAGTATTTTTGGGTGAATCAATAATGGTTTTAAAGCCATTTAAAGTGTGTATTCAAATCTACCTAGATTTGAATATCCACTTTAATGTGACTTAATCACCATTCTTAATCACTTTTTGCATAGTTTTACGTATGGTAATACTAGCATATCATATTATGATGCATATTAGATCATTTATACATCTTTTTATTCATTATTTTCTTGAGTTTTAATTCATTTTAGAATTAATTTCAAATCTGTCCAAGGTTTAAAAGTGACTTAAAAGTGGATTAAAAATCATTTTTTATGATCAAACTAACATAGAAATGTGCCTAGGTTCACATAGATGATTTAGATTGCATTTAGGATATTCCTCATGCATTGTTTACATTGTTGATTGCATTTTTTATGTATTTTCCAGAAATTCCAGCATGCATGATTGTAGTATATTAGGTCATTAGATTAACTTAGGATTAGATAGAGACCTTAGGTTTAGGAAGGTCACTTGACCTTCCCTAGGACTTCCCTTTGTTGTAAGGATTACATTCAAATTCAAATATTCGATTGAGTCTAAAAGTCAATCTTCGAGAGAGATTTTAAAAAATGATTTTTGTTAAAAATGATTGATTTATTAAATGGTTATTTCATGAAATAGGAATCTTTTAAAAGAATTTATATTGAAATCAATTTCTTTGAAAAAGAAATGATTTTTGGAATGAAATTCCATGGATAATGATTTTGAAAAAAAGGAAGTTCAAATTGAGGTTTACTTCTAAAAAGATAATTTCTATCTTTTAAAAATTCTAAATGCATTGAAATCTTTTAATTATCAAGTATTTTTGAAAAGTAATTTTGAATGGATAAAAACTCTCGAAGATAGAGTCTTGGATAAAGTCGAACATTTAATGATGTAGTTCATTACAATAGGAGAGTCCTAGGATGATCAAACTACGTGGACTTTGATTCTTGTCAGGCAACTGACAAGGTACATAGGCCGCCAATAAGGTCCAAGTCCAATCTTAGGTTGACTGTGAGTCTCCTAAGGTCTTTAGGATTGTGATTATTTTTTTATTATTATCTATTATTATATATGTAATATTATCCATATTTTTGGTTGATTAGATATGATAGGTTGTTTTTATAAGATTTTGATAAAGCCCAAAAATAATTAAGAGACCTTTAATTAGGGTGAGATGGGTGCCTACAAGACGAGTCTTGGAACCTTCCCATCTCATAACCTAGCCCCAGAATCCAAACTTTGATTCGAAGACCATGCTTTTTCCAAAAATGGGGTCATTGTTTTATTTTAAATAAAACTCTTTTTTGTGGTTTCCTTATTCCCTAAAAATAAGGTGGCGACTCCTTGTTTTATTAAAATCCATTCATTTTTCAAAAACCCAATCTAAGTGGACTCCCACAATAGAGAAGGATAATTAGAATTGGATGACCTTGAGTGGCTAATAGAGATGGATAATAGAGAAGGATAAATGAGTAGATAAAAGAGAATGATAAATCGAGAAGGATAATTATCTACTAATCCACGATGATAAGTGAATCCAATCCCAAATAAAAAAGAGAGCTTTCAAATGGAGGCGGGCTCGAATGTGGCGGGTTGACAACATGCTGCCAATTAAAGAAGGCTTCAAGCCTTTCAAGCAAGAGCATGGAGGTTAACACCCAAGGTTATTCCAAAGATCAAGGAAGAAGTAGAAAGATTGCTGCAGGCTGGTTTCATTCGAACTGCAAGGTATGTAGAATGGGTATCCAATATTGTACCCGTCATCAAGAAAAATGAAAAATTAAGAGTTTGCATTGATTTTAGAAATTTAAATCAAGCAACTCCAAAAGATGAATACCCAATGCCAATTGTTGACCTTTTGGTTGATGGAGTGGCAGGACATCAAATCATGTCATTTATGGATGGACATTCAGGCTATAATCAAATTTACATAGCTGAAGAAGATGTCCATAAAACTGCTTTTAGATGTCCTGAAAGTATACGCACCTTTGAATGGATTGTGATGCCATTTGGGTTGAAAAATGCTGGTGCCACATACCAACGATCTATGAATGCTATATTTCATGACATGATTGGAGATTTCCTTGAATGTTACATTGATGATATAGCCATTAAGTCCAACAGTATGGACATTCATATTCAAAACTTAGAAAAATTTTTCTAAAAAATGAAGCATTAGAAGTTGAAGATGAATCCTCAAAAGTGTGCTTTTGGAGTTTCATCTGGAAACTTTTTAGGCTATCTTGTACACTATAAGGGCATTGAAATTGATAAAAATAAGGCCAAATCTATTATTGATGCAAGGCCTCCTTCAAATAAAAAGGAATTGCAGAGGTTCTTAGTACAATTGAATTTCCTTCGAAGGTTTATTTCTAATGTTGCAGGAAAGACTAAAATTTTCTATTCTTTATTGAAATTGAAAGGTGGAGAAAAATTCAAATGGTTGGAAGAACACCATAATGCCTTTGAAGCAATAAAGCAATAGTTGGTTCATCCACCAGTGTTGATGCCACCTATAATGGATAAGCCTTTGAAACTCTATATTTCTGCTGTTGAAGATTTTATTGGAAGTCTGTTGGCTCAAGACAATGAGAATTTCAGAGAGCAAGCTGTCTATTATTTAAGTAGAATTTTGAATGAAACTGAGCAGAAGTACTCAGCCATTGAAAAATTATGGCTTACTTTGTATTTAGCAGCAATAAAACTTAGATATTATTTACTTCCAAGAGAAGTTATTGTATTGTCTAAGTTTAATATTATAAAATACATGTTATCAAGACCTTTGTTGAATAATAGAATTGGAAAATGGATCTTGGCCTTAACATAATTTACTTTCATTTATATGCCACAAAAGGCTGTAAAAGGCCAAGCTTTAGCAGATTTTCTTGCTAATCATCCTCCTCAAGAAATTTTGCAAGAATGCTTTGAAGAAAATAATCTAGGATTTGCCCCATGGAGAATGTGGTTTGATGGTTCGAAGACCACTCACTTCTCTGGAATTGGTGTAATAATTGAGTCACCAAAGGGAATTAAAACTAAATTTTGTTTAAGATTGGAACAAAATACTACCAATAATCAGGCTGAGTATGAGGCTTTGATTTTTGGACTTGAAATTCTAAAATAATGGAAAGCTAAGATGATTGAAGTAATGGGAGATTCCCAACTTGTCATCAAGAAGTTATGGGAGATTACCAGTGCTTAAGTTCAGCTTTATTGCCTTATTATGCTAATGCAATTCATTTGATTAACAATTTTCAAGATGTCTTTGTTGATTATGTTCCTAGATTCTTGAATGAAGAGGCAAATGATTTAGCTCAAATTGCTTCTGGTTTCAAAGAGATACCATGGAGCATGGAAATGTGCTTTGAAAACAAAAGAAGGATTTTACCTTCATTATTGGAAAGAGGTTTTCCAATTGAAATAAATGAAGTAGATGTTCAAAAAGAGGATTGGAGGACACCTATAAAGGATTATCTACAAAATCCAATATAAAAATCTCTAGATTAATAATAATCTAAGCATTGAAGTATGTCATGTATGATACAGATTTGTACAAGAAAAGCTCGGATGGTTTGTTACTAAGATGCCCTAGTGAAGAAGAAATACTTCGGATTATGGGTGAAGTTCATGAAGGAACATGTGGGTCTCATCAACCAGGTGTTAAAATGAGATGGTTGATTAGGAAACATGGTTTTTACTGGCCAACAATTCTAAAAGATTGTATTGAGTATGCAAAGGGTTGCCAAGCATGTCAAAAGCATGGAAATATATGCCATAGGCCTGCCCTTGAATTGAATTCAATAGTAAAACCTTGGCCATTTAGAGGTTGGGCTATGGACTTAATGAAAGAATACAACATAGGAACGCAGCGGAATGTAGGATTTAAAATTTTTCCCATTGTATTCATCCAAGAATCTACTCAAACGATAAAACGAATCAAACAATTAATTGAACAAGAATTAAAAGCTTACTTGATATGTTCTTTTGCAATGTTATCTCACGTTGATGATCGTCCTCGCTCAAACCTCGAGCCCCAAAAGTATGGCGGCCTCCAATGAGAGTCCATACGAACACAAGAGTTGATGAACCCCCTTGATCTTTCAACACTTTGAAAAAGCAAGCATGGAGAGGGAGAGAGAGAGAGTGGCGGCACTATGGGAAAGAGATAGCTTAATGACTTAAGCTTGCTAACCCTAATAGGGTTCCCTCCTTATATATAATCCATCTCCTCTTTTGGGGTGTTTGGTTACTAGTGCTAGCATGACCATTAACCCCATTTAGGTTACTAACACTCTTGAATTAGATATCCTTTTGACTGTTAATTAATTAACCATTAATTAATTAAAGTTAAACATATATTAATTAGAGTGTACCCCTCTCACAAGTTCAAGAACCTCACTTATGTCCTTATGTGTGTGACCCATTGTGTTCATCCCAACCTAGTAGTGGCAGGGGACATCTCACTGTCTCCCAAAATAGAAACTTTCTATTTTTAGGTTCGATTGGAACAATTCCAATTTTGCCCTCAATGATAACTCTTATCATTAGGCCTTCACTAGTCATGAGTGACATCTAGCAATATGTCATGACGTACCCTAGGTGTGGGTGAATATACGAATGTGTAAATGAACCCTTCGTACTATAGATAATCCCTCACCAAACAATGTCTTGATTAAGTTAGTTGGGTATGGATTCATGTCAAACCCTAACTTAATCATATGTCACAAATTCACTTGAGTATAATCTCAATTAGGTATACCCTTGAAACACTTTTCGTGGTAACCTTCTGCTTTGGCCAAAGACTCCATTGAGACAGTATCTGTGAACTAACTAAGACATTCGCCCTTTCATATTAAGGGTGGTGATCCTTTATTGCACACTCACCTATCTTCATACATAACTCACAAGAGCCAATGAGCACCGATTACATCCTTATGATTAAGGGTGTACAAGATACTATCAAACTCTAGAAATTCATGTATAAGATAACAAGTCGTGTCTCAAGTCTAAGGATTTCAATTGTGACTATACACATGAGCAGCTTTTGACATACAAATAGAATTCCATAAGCTGTACTCATATTGGTCACATTCGGTGTACTTGTTCTCTAACAAGCACCCACAGGTTTACTATAGTGTCTCTACACAGATGGTTCGAGACTCACCATCCTCCCATGGAGCTAGTAAAACCTGAGCTAATCTTAACGGTTTATAATCGTTCAAATATATAAACCTATGATCAGGAACTAGTTTAGGATAAATGTACTTGAAAGTTATAAGTCTCTCTCTATCTCAACACTTGAGATATAACTCTCTATCATACTATCCAAGGACTTTATCATGAACAGTAATTAAACACAAGTTTACATGATAAAATTAGTCGTATCATTAATGAATAATGTTTCATACAACATTATATAATGAAATATAGAACCCTAAATACAACTTAACAATTGGTTTTAGGGCACATATCTAACACTTAATAGGAAAAATATTTCATCCTTCTTCAAAGCAGCATTCTTTTGTAATAGTAGCAATTGATTACTTTACAAAATGGGTTGAAGCTAAACCTATGGTTGTAGTTACACAATCCAAATCGATTAAATTCATTAAAGAAATTATGAGTAGGTTTGGTATTCCTCAAACCGTTACAGCTGATAAAGGAAGTGTTTTCACTGGGAATGAAGTAAAGGATTTTTTCAGTCAATATGGCATTACTTTGATTCATTCAACTCCTTATTATGCACAAGCCAATGGTCAAGCTGAGTCTTCAAATAAAATCTTGAAGCAAATTTTGCAAAAAACCATTGATGAAAATCCAAGAGAATGGCATGATTTATTACTTAATGTTTTGTGGGCTTACAGTGTTAGAAATATGCCTTAAAACCAATCCTAAAGTGCATATCTATTTCATATAAGGATAAGAAGGTATTACTTATCGTCTATATATTCAATTGTATGTACGATAATGTCCATGAATAAATGATAAGAGAAATATGTATCTTAAGTTTGTTGAGATATGAAGACTCATATTTCTCATACACATTTATTCTAAAAGAGTTCCTACTCATAGGTTTATTAAAGAGGACATTTATTAAACCGACAAGAGTAGCACGTATTTAAACTAACTCCAATGGAAGGATAGGTAGTCTTTCCTATCAGTGTAGCGACACTTAGGTTAATCT
>JAESVK010066047.1:0-20596 GCA_017140935.1 Hamamelis virginiana
CCCCCAACTTGAAATAAGCATTGTCCTCAATGCATAGAAGATAAGCATTAAAAACAATAATGGGTAAGAGAAAACAAAAAAACACCTGTAAAAAATGTATGAATCCTCAATAACCTGCACATGGGTCAGTGTGCTCACAATAACCTAAAAGAGAAGATTAATAAGAAAAGAAATAAAAAGAACTAAATTATGAAACAAACACTACTATGTACAAACTAATAGTGAAAGATCCTATCCACCAAGATCAAAAACTGTTACAACATGCTTCCTTTTCTCCAAACACTTCTCAATTGAGTTCCCAAGTGTAGAGAACTCATTCAAGAAGTTGGGAGCAACTTCCTCCTCCATGTTCTTATGAATGCCCTTGTTACTTCCTTGAAAAACTTCATTTTTGCTTGATAAAGCAAATTTTAAGATATAGGGCATTGGACTTAAGTTAAGCTCAGGTGGTTTGGATGTTAGGGACAAAAGCTCCTCTTGAAAAGAGGGAGGGATTAACTCCTAAAACCTAGGTAATGCCCACTCTTTTGTTTCCAACACTTCACCTACCTCCATAATAGCACAATTATTCTTTGAGTCTTGAGGCATATCACCATCACTAGGATTCACATTTGACTCATTAGGAGAGTCTTTCAAAGAAAAATTTTCAAAATTTTCACTCTTTAGTGCGGGGATTGCCTTGACTTGCTCTTGATGATCATTAATGTCATTAAAAAGTTTCTCACTTTATTGACCTTGAAAAATTGTTTCGGGTTGCGAAGGAAAGTTATCCTTCTGTTGAAGCACAACCAATAAATTGGTGAACTCGGTAAGTTTATTTCTAATATCATCAATAGCTTGGGCATATAAAATTTCTAATTCTGTTTGACTTTGCATTTCACTTTGCATTCGACTTTGCATTTCATTTCGCAATAATTGTTGCAAAGCATCCTCCAAGCTCACTTGAGATGGTGGGAAAAATGGTTGGTCCATCTGATAGGGTGGTGGGACATAACCTTGGTTTGGGTTTGAGTCAAACCCTTGATATCCTTGACCATCAAAATAGGAGGAATAACCATCATACTCATAATTTGGTTGGTCAAGAGAGGAATAGTAACTCTGTGGCTCTTGAGGATTAACCTCGTAACCATTGCACCAATCAAAATTTGGGTTACTCTATTAATTAAGAGCATTAGATTGCTCAAAGAAGACTTTCCTATACATGGGGAGATTAGGACAATCAATAGTGGAACGCCTATATATCTCACAAATGGCACAAGCCTCCTCAACTTTGGGAAACAACCCTAACATTCTCAAATTTTGGGTTAAACGATCTTTCAATGTCATTATTTGTGGAGGGTTGTTATGTCCCAATGCACTACAGAAATGTGCATTCATGTCCTCTCTTTCGCCCAAATATGAGTATTGATCATAACCTCCTTGCATTGAGGTTGGGTCTTGGATAAACTCTTTTTTTTTTTTTTTAGAAAAATTAAAAACAACTACCACTACTATGTACACAATTATATACAAAAAGAATGAGAAGAACTTACCGGACTTGTAATGCAATTACAAGTTACCACTAGCTCTTCTTGGATCACCTAGAACGCTCACCACTCCCCGGCAACGGCTCCAAAAATGCTTGTCTTCTGTAGGTGTGCTCAGTTAATTCCCAAGCGTGTGAATTGATACATCGCCAAGCATAATAACATGGGAGAACCCACAGTCATATCCACAGAGAGTGGGGCTTTCTAAAAGGATCCTTAGGTGTTGATATCCAAAGAATGTGCACGAAATTGTAAAATCATGGGGGTTTGTTGATTTGATTTAGTGATTGTAGAGAGTAACTAAAATAACTAAATTAAAAGAAAAGACAATGAAATGTAACTGGTTGGATTCTTGGATTTCATTACATCCACAACTTAGGAACATGTATTTCTCATAGTGATTTCTCATCGAGGATCCATTGAAGAATGGTCTTTTATGGAGGATTTAACTTTAAAAGCATTTTAAAAGGAAAACTCATCTAGGATCCATTGAAGAATGGTCATTGATGGAGGATTTAGCAATAAAAGCATAATGGTATTAAATGGAAATAAATATTCTCTTGAACATTTCATCAAACACTTGGGGTGCATATAAGTTCAAGCACAATGTGTACAAAGTATCACTTGTTAACACATTGTCAAGAAAATGCCAAACCAAGAGGGTTCAAATATGAAAATATTTATAACCATTCAAACACAAAACACAAGGAAAATGAGGTTGAATAATGAAAAATACTCATTGAGGCATTAGCAAACACTTGGAGTGCATGCGGTTTAAGCACCATTTGTGCCAAGCAAAAGCTTGTCTACAAATGGTCAAGAGATATCAAACCAAGTGGGTTCATAAAATAAAGAGCATTTAGCATCATTCAACAAACATTCAAGGCATAGAAATGGAGAGAAATCATATTACCATAGTTGTGGGATGGAAATCCACCATTGAATCCAACCTTGAGAACCTAGAAAGTTATAAATAAAAGGAAAACAAACATAAAGCAACTGATTCTTGAATAAAATGAAATGAAATACAAAGTTTAACAAGCTACAAATGAAGAACAATGGAAATCCTAAGCTAAAACTAAGAGAAAAACTAAGTTAAAACGAAACTGAGTGGAGAGAGCTCCCTTGTCCAGCTGAAAATGAGGTTTTATACCTCATTTTAGGGTTACAAAGATTAGATGGGAAATTATAAGAATGTTCTTTGACCAATAATTGAATCTGCCCATGGCTTGCATTGAAGTAGGTTTTTAGGTCAGATTGAGTCGGTTCTTCTTGTATTTTGTTTTTAGAGAGTCTAGGAACATCCCTGTTAAATTTCATGGCATTCTGAGCAAAGCTTGATAGAAAATAAGGCCTTTTGTGACTTGAAGGGCAGTACTGTCCTTTTGATCACAAAAGCTCTGAATGACTGTCGGTCTTGTCTCGAATGGCCTCGAGGCTTTAGCATGGATATTTAGGATGTTTTTGGTAGCTAAGTTGATTAGTGGCAAGGTCTGTTGAGCCTCCTGACTCATGATTGGCTCTTAAGACCCAAAATGCCCATTCAAGCTCATATTAGGGTTTCAACCGGGAATAATCGGGATTCGATCTTTTTATCAAACCAAAGCCTTCAAAGGCTTCAATACACTTTCTTAAAATGTTTTAAAACTTGTTTCGAGAAGAAGAAATGATTTTGAGAGCGATTGGTTAGCAGATTTCAAAACCCTAATATGGGCCCGGCAGGCCCTAAACAGCTAATCGGTTGACTTTTCTCCAAAACTTTGACTTTGGTCAATGCATTTTCACTTCAAATACTTCTCAAAACATGGAGAATCAAATCATGATCGGTTTGACGCTTGAATCGTTGAATTTGGACTTGAAACGGGCCCGAAAAGCCGAAAACAGCCGAGACGGGTCGAGAGAGGTCCAAAATGGGGCAAAATTGGGTGTCAGCATAGATGACCATCCCTCCCCGGACGGTTGGCCATCCTAGGGTGGATGGTCATCGATTCCCTCGCCCAGTAACTGCTAAAAATCAGTCTTTTACCTGCTCGGGACTCTTTCAAGCCTTGCTATGTGGCTAGTTCGACCTTAGGGACTCTAGGATGAGTTGGGAGACCTTGGAAGACTGGTTTAGGACCCTTGGATCACTTCTTAGGGTTTTAATGACATCCATTGATCAAATTAGAGGCCTCTTCTATATATACCTTACTTATAAATCAATTTAGGGGGACTAAGGGGAGAGACATTGGGATTTTGGAGTCTCTAAAGCTACAACTAGCCGTAGCTACGAAATTGGAGGCCATTGGAGCTTGAAGAAAGGTGCTAGAAGCAAGGAAGAAGAAGGCTAAGGGTACGTTTAAGTACACCATTGATCCTGTGTTGAACTTTTACATAATATAGTTTGATTTAGGAATTTTTGGGTAGTTTGCATATGTTAGCTTTCTTTTACTCCTTCTTCTTCTCTTATACTTTGGGAATCATCTTTAGTTTTAGTATTAATGGTTAGGAGTAGGAATGCATGATGTAGAATAGGTTGGTTTAATGCTTGTATGATATTGGTCTTATGGATGCATGTTCTTTATTTTGAGTTTCATAGTATGTTAGGGTGTTTGAGTGGGGTTTTCATGATTAGAATAACTTTTCCTATATTATTCAAGTATGATTAGTCGTTACGTTAAAGATTCAATGCATATTGAGAATGGTTTAATGTGTGCGATTTTCTGTTTTAGATAGGAATGCATAGTGTTCAATTAAGTTCAAGTCTTTCGTGTCAATAATCATTGTCGAGATGTTAGGAGTAGTTTTAAACATTGTATGTCAAGTTTAGTATTATTCGTGTTTTATTTCAATTTAGTCTACCATATGGAATGCATTGAAGTGATTAATATATGAATTGTGATCGAGGGAGCGAGCAAAGGTAAGTTTCTTCCCTTGTGGTAGACTTGATAGTTTTAAGCATGAATATATGCTATCTATTGATTGTTTTGTATGAGTATCTTAGTCTCTTGTGTTAGTATGCATTTTAGTATTTTTATTTGGTATTTTGCATGGATTAAGAATGGTTTTTAAGCCATTTAAAGTTAGTATTCAAATCTGTCCAGATTTGAATATGAACATTAAAGAGGCTTATTTATTGTTTTTAAGTCATAATTTTGCATAAAATCATGTAGGACAATTTACTATATTGTGTTAGGTTGCATTCTAGAGCATTTTCACATTTTTTATTTGTTCTTTTCAAGGATTTTGATTCACATTTAAAACCACAATCAAATCTGTCCATGGATTGAATGTGGCTTTAAAGTAAGTTAAAAACCATTTTTAAGGCCAAATTTAACTTAGAAATATGCCTTGGTTCACATAGTTAAATTAGTATGCATTTAGGACATTCTTCATGCATTGCAGGGTTAATATTATGTTTGTTTATTTAAATTTCAGCATGCATTAAATTAGTATGATAGGACTTTAGATTAACTTAGAATTAGGTAGAAACCCTAGGTTTAGGAAGGTCACTTGACCTTTCCTAGGATTCTCCTTTGTTGTAAAGATTGAATTCAAATTCAAGTAGTTGATTGAGTCTAAGAGTCTATATATCTTTGAGAGAGATTTCAACAAAATAATTTTTGTTAAAAATAATTGATTTATTAAATGATTATCTCATGAAATGATAATCTTTTAAAAGAGTTTATATTGAAAATAATTTCTTTGAAAAAGAAATGATTCTTGGAATGAAATTCCATGGATAATGATTTAAAAAAAAAAAAAAAATTTAAATTGAGGTTTACTTCTAGAAGATAAGTTTTATCTTTTAAAAATTCTAAATGCATTAGAAATCTTTTAATTATCAAATCATTTTGAAATGCAATTTTGAATAGATAAAAATTCTTGAAGATAGTATCTTGGATAAAGTCGAACACTTTTAAATGATGTAGTTCATTACAATAGGAGAGTCCTAGGGTGATCGAACTACGTGGACTTTGATTCTTATCAAGCAATTGGTAAGGCACGTAGGCAGTCAATAGGGCACAAGTCCAATCTTAGGTTGACTCTTGTCTCCTAAGATCATTAGGTTTCTTTTATTCTTTTATATTATCTATTATTATTATCTTGTATTATATATACTATTTTTTGGTTCATTAGATAAATAGCATTGTCATGATAAAGATTTTGATAAAGCCTAAACTTAATTAGGAGACCTCTAATTAGGGCGAGGTGGGTGCTTACAAGGAGTTCCTTGGAACCTTCCCACTTCGTAACCTAGCCCCCGAATCCAACTTTGGTTCAAAAGACTTGCTTTTCCTTAAAAATGGGGTCAATGTTTTATTGAAAATAAAACTCTTTTTATGGTTTCCTTGTTCCCTAAAAATAAGGTGGCGACTCCCAGTTTTTTTATAAACTTTTATCCGTTTTTCAAAACCCAATCTTGAGTGGGTAATAGAGAAGGATAAATGTGGATAACAGAGAAGGATAATAGAGATGGATAAATCGAGACGGATAAAGATCATCCATAATCCACTCAAACCTCCAAGTGAACGAAAAACCTCCCCATCCCTCGGGATATTTGGTTGGCTGGTTCACAGATTGGCGACTCCACTGGAGATGTCGAGGGCTAAACTCCAATTAATTATTTTTGGGCTTTTCAATTTCTTAATTAATAAAATCAACCACTTGCATTTGTATGACTGTGTGACTTTGAATTCTGCATTGTGTGCGCATTGACTCTGCATGTTTAGGACGTTGTATTCTAAAGCCAACGATGAGCATAGCCCTGGGCCCAGTCTTTTTGATTATTGGGTTCCATGTATGCGAAAGCCATCACTCTTCTTGCCAAGTACCCTCAGGTATATCAAATGGACCAATCACGTACTGTTGGACCCACGCGGCATTCTTGATGTCACATGTGGTTAGGTATATCGATTGGACCGAGCGAGTAAGGGACACTCAGCCTACCCTTTGCATTAGTCCATGTAAACTGTCTCTAGGACACATACCCCACATCGCCTGATCACACACTATTGTAATGTCATGCTGCCGGATTTTTCCCCGATTTTGTCTGAGCCTTGATTGTGAAGTGTGTGGAACCATTAGGACCTAGATCTGTAGGACTAGACCTTTATGAAATGCCCTAAACTCTTAAAGGACATGTCCTCAAGGAGTTAAGGCACTTTATGAAGACCTAGTACCCTACATATTTTTGGACTTAGGCCTGTGATAGTGTTATGCTGCCCAAATAGTTGTATCCGTCAATAAGACTTATCAAGAGATGTGAGACGTGAGATATGAGACGTGGGCTTTAGGCCCATGTCCTTTGGATAGAAGGTCTAGATTCGCTGTGAGTTTGAGATGTGGGCTTTAGGCCCATGTCAATTGGATAAAAGATATAAGCCGGTGGTAAGATTAAGATATGAGCTGTGAGAATGAGATTCGTACTTAGGGCTTAGGCCTATTTTCATAAAATTAAGATATGAGTTGTGAGAATGAGATTCGTACTTAGGCCTTAGGCCTATTTTCGTAAGATTGAGATGTGAGCTGTGAAAAAGAGATTCGTACTTGGGCCTTAGGCCCATTTTCATATAGATAGAATGTGAGAGCGTTTGAGGTGAGATTGGTGTGTGGGCTTTCAGCCTATACTTTTAGACCATTTGTCCATTTATGGGCCTTGTGGATTGAAAGTGAGATTCGCGTGGGCTTTAGGCCCATGGTCTAGAGTAGGATCCTTAGGTCTACACCTTCGATGAATATTCTTAACCCATGAGGAAAGTGTCCTAAAGGTTGGGATAGTTGCCAAAGGTATAGTCCTTATCCTTTATTTATTCCTGGCCCAGGCCCATTGTAGTGTTTTGCTACCGAGCTGTTGTGCCCGTTTGTGGGCCTTGTGGTTAGGAAGTAATCATTGTGTGGGCCTTAGTCCCATGATCTCGAAAGTTTAGTGGTCCTTGGCCATTATTCATCTTTGTTTGGGGTACCCGTCAGAAGTATAGTCCATATACCCTTCAGCTCTCCACTTACCCCGATGGTAGGGTTATGCTACCGAATTTTCCTCAATTGCCCTTACATGTTTGAGCAAGATAAGTATAGAACCCATAGATTGTAGGGCAATTAGGTCTATTCCTTTTTTGTTACCTTTGGAAAGTCTCCTATGAGATTAGAAAGCCAATCGGGGCTTGCCCCATTGCCTATGGGCCGTGGCCAATTGTAGTGCTATGCTACCAAGTGATCCTCATATGTCTTTGGACCTTGTAGAGAGAGAAAGTGATAATTGTGCAGACTTTAAGCTCGGTTCTATAGGTCTGTTCATTCTGAGTGTCTTGATTAGGGGCTTCTTTTCCTAAGATTCCCTAGTCCACCTCACGTGCTATTGGTGTGAACCTTCATCCTTTTTAAAGGAATGTCCCAGAAAGTACGGACTTTGTGAGTTTTGTAAAATATCATTCTTTTTCAAAAAGCAATCATGGGGCTTTAAATTGATTTCAAAATTTTCTTCTCTTTTTAGAGCATTCTGGCTTGGATCGTTGACTCTAGTGGGCCTGGGTTAAGTATTAATTCATCTGTTGATTCCGATATAGCTAACAACGATGAGGTTTTCCCTACTGCTGCCGCCATAACCATGTCTTCCAAGGAAAGAATGGAAGCCCTAGCTCAAATGGCCGAAGATTTCCTAGTCCTAAAAGCAACCCAAGATCTATCCGAAAAGAATGGGGCAAAAATAGAAGAATCATCCTTTAAGCCTAAGCCCATCTTTGAATCCGTCAAGCCCATGGACCTGGATAATAATCCTCAACCCAAAAATCCTTCATACCTCGCTGAAAAGCCTATTCTCCTGAATAGTAGGATTGAAGCCCTAGAAAAAGCCCTTAAAGGATTCCAAAGGTCTGATGACTTGATGGACATGACCTCGCTTTCCTTGTTCCCGAGAGCCCGCTTACCCAGCCACTTCAAGATGCCGGAATTGGAAAAGTTTGATGGGATGGGTTGTCTTAAGATCCATGTGAAGATGTATGTGAGAGCCATGTATCCCCGTGGGGCTGATGATGAGTTACTAGCCCAAATGTTTCATGAGTCGCTTGTTGGATCTGCTTTGAAATGGTTATTACATTTGGATGAATATAGGATAAAGATGTGAGTGGACGTTTGCATTGAGTTTATTAGCCACTACCAGTACAATACGGAAATTGATGTCACTCGTCGTGATTTGGAAACAACTAAGCAAGAACCCTATGAGACATTCTCAGCTTTTATTATGAGGTGGAGGGCTAAGGCCTCTCAGATGATCAATCGACCAACAGATGAAGAACAAATCCAAATGGTACTCAAGAGTTTGTTACCTATTGTGAATCAGCCAACCTAGATCGGGAGGCCTCTCGTTCACTTTGGGGGTTTCTTGAGTGGATTGTGGATGATGTTTATCCATCTCGATTTATCCTTCTCTGTTATCCTTCTCTATTATCCACATTTATCCTTCTCTATTATCCACTCAAGATTGGATTTTTTGAAAAAGGATAAGAGTTTGTAAAAAACAGGGAGTCGCCACCTTATTTTTAGGGAACAAGGAAACCACAAAAAAGAGTTTTATTTTCAATAAAACGCTGACCCCATATTTTGGAAAAGCATGGTCTTTGAATCAAAGTTGGATTCGGGGGCTAGGTTACGAAGTGGGAAGGTTCCAAGGAACTCCTTGTAGGCACCTTTCTCGCCCTAATTAAAGGTCTCCTAATTACTATTGGGCTTTATCAAAATCTTTTCAAAACAATCCTAGTTATCTAATCAATCACAAAATATGATATATAGTATATAATAATAATAATATATAATACAAAAAGTATACACAATCCTAAGGATCTTAGGAGACTAGAAGTCTACCTAAGATTGGACTTGCACCCTATTGATTGCCTACGTACCTTACCAATTACTTGATAAGGATTTAATTTAAATTTTTTTTTAGAAAATAATTCATCAATTAATAGATTCCCAATGAAGTTAGAATTCTTTTTAAATCATAATTCTTATCAAATCACAACTCTTTTCAAAATGGGAATTCTATCCCGAATTAAATCCTTTCAAAAGGTGGAATTTCATTCCAAGTCAATTTCAAGAGTTCCAATTTCATTGGGATCCATTTAATGATGGATTAATTTTAGTAAAACATTAGTTTTGAAAATCCTCTCGAAAATAGGATCCTAAACTTACTAGAATCCTAATTTTAATGTAATTCTTACAACAAAGGGAATCCTAGGTGGAGCCAAGTGGCTCCCCTAACCTAGAGTCCCTAACTACATCCTAAATTAATTTAAACAACCTAAAATAGTAAAACAATGCATGCTGAAATTTATGATAAATCCATGAAAAATGTGACTAAACAATTAATAAAAATGCAGAAGAATGTCCTAGATGCAAGCTAATTATTCTATGTGAACCTAAGCATGTTTCTAGGTTGGTTTGACCCTAAAAAATGACTTTTAGTATACTTTAAAGGTACTTTCAATCTATGGACAGATTTGAATATACCCTTTAAAATGAACTAAAGCCCATGAAAATAACAAATAAAAAGAGTGAGAATGACTAATATGCAACCTAATATGCATGCCAAAATAATATGCTAAAACATTATGCAAAACAATCAAGAGATCACATCATAATCATGCTTAAATTAAAAACATTCATCACAAGGGAAGAAACTCACCATAGCATGCTCCCTCGAACACAATTCATATATCAATCCATACTTAGGTATTTCATGTGATAAACTTTAATAATTCAGAATAAGGACAATGCTATCTATAAAAAAACAATACATGACCCTACTTCTAATACTAATATCCTAGCATGATAAAGACTCAAACTATAATAAAAATGGAAAATCATAACAACAAAGACTCACTCCTAACATGCACTCTAGTCATGAAATATATCTAAAGCATGCTCACAATACTCATATAGCAATCAACATACTTTCAAATAAAGAAGAATAAGACTATATTCATTATGTAAGAAAACTAGACTCAAAACAAAAAGGACCTATATGCATCTAGAAGACCATTATTGTACAAGCATTAATCTAAAACCTATTCTACATACTTAATCCTAACACAACATAGACATAAAAGAGAAGAAGAAGAATAAGAAGAAAAATATAAAACTTTAAACAAACTATAAAACTCTACTAACCTCTTTGCCTCCTTCTCACTTGCTCCAAGCCTTCTCTTCAAGCTCCAAGGACTCCAAGGACCTCAAGGACTTTAAAACTTAAGCTAGAGTGCTATGGGGGAAGCTTGTGCAATTGCTCAAGCCTCCACTCTCCAAGCTAGCTCTCTAAAGCTTATTCTGTGTGTTAAAACTGATTTCAGGGCCCTCTATTTATAGGGAGACCTGAATTTGATCAATGGCTGAGTTTAAATCTCTTAGGAATGATCCAAGGGCACTAAACCAGCCTTCCAAGGTGTTCATACGCATCCCAAAGTCCCCAAGGCCAAATTGGCCACATGGCAAGGCTTGGAAGAGTCCCAAGCAGGTAAAAGACTGAAAATTAGCAATTACTGGGCGAGAGCATGGATGACCGTCCACCCTAGGATGGAAAATTGTCCCCAAGGGACGGCCAACCGTCCGGGGAGGGATGGACATTGATCCTTCAGCCCAAATTTGACCTATTTTGGGCCTCTCTCGACCCGTCTCAGCTGTTTTCGGCTTTTCGGGCTCGTTTCAAGTCCAAATTCGACGATTCAAGCGTCAAAACGATCATGATTCGATTCTCCATGTTTGAAGAAGTGTTTGAACTGAAAATGCATTGAAAAAAGTGTAGACATCCATTTTTGACCATGAGTATGGTCATGAATGATTGCCTATGTTTAGAAGTGAAATATGGTGTTAAAACCCTAAGTTCCCAGTTTTACTCTTTGTGGGTAATTAGGTAAAGACCATTATCACATGTGTGTTTTTAGGTCAGATTGATTCGGTTCTTTTTGCATTAGTTTTTTAGAGAGTCTAGGAACGTCTCTGCAAAATTTCATGGCATTTCGAGCCAGGCTTGATAGAAAATAAGGCCTTTTGTGACTGAAGGGCAGTTTGGTTCTTTGAATCACAAAAGCCTTGAATGACTGTCAATCTTGTCTCGAATGGTCTCAAGGCTTTGGCATAGATATGTAAAGTGTGTTTGGTAGCTAAGTTGATCAATGACAAGATCTGTGAAGCCTTCTGGCTCATGATTGGCTCTTGAAGCTTGAAAGGCCCTTTCAAAGCCCAGATTAGGATTTCAACCGGAAGTGACCGGGATTTTATATTTTTATCAAACCAATCCTTCAAAGGCTTCAAAACACTTTCCTAAAACATTTTAAAACTTGTTTCAAGAATAAGAAATGATTTCGAAAGCAATCAGTTAGCAAATTTCAAAACCCTAATTTAGGCCCGGCAAGCCCTAAACAGCTAATCGGTCTACTTTTCCCTAAACCTTTGACCTCGGTCAATGCATTTTTACTTCAAACACTTCTTAAAACATGGAAAATCGAATCACGATCATTGTGGCGCTTGAATCGTCAAATTTGGACTTAAAACGGGCTCGAAAAGCTGAAAAAAGCCGAAACCGGGACGAAACGGGCTGAGATAGGCCCACATAGGCCAAAAATAGCATGGTAGATCGACGACCATCCACCAAGGGACGGCCAACCATCCCAAGGAAGACGGCCATCGATCCTCTTAGCCAATAATTGCTCTGTTTCAATGTTTTTTCTGCCCGGGACTGTTCCAAGCCCTGCCATGTGTCTAGTTCGGCCATGGGGACTTTTGGATGAGTATGAACACCTTGGAAGACTGGTTTTGAGCCCTTGGATCATTCCTAGGAGATTTAAACTCAACCATTGATCAAACTCAGGCCTCCTATAAATAGAGGGCCCTGAAATCAATTTCAACACACAGAATAAGCTTTATAGAGCTAGCTTGGAGAGTAGAGGCTTGAGCAATTGCACAAGCTTCCCCCATAGCACTCTAGCTTAAGTTTTAAAGTCTTTGAGGTCCTTAGAGTCCTTGGAGTTTGAGGAGAAGGCTTGGAGCTTGAGGAGAAGGCTTGAAGTAAGGAGGCAGAGAAAGAGGTTAGTAGTTTTCTTCTTCTTCTTATTCTTTTTCTTTGATCATGCTAGGTTAGGTTCTTATTTCCTTAGTATGTATAGGATTTAGTTTATTATTAATATACATGCATAGGCTATAGTTCATTATTAGCATGCATAGTTTAGGTTCCATATTTCTTTAGCATGCATGATAGGCTAGTTTATTTTTTTAAATATGTATGCATATTTCTCTTCTTCTATTCTTCTTTACTCATACCATATTAAAAGTTTAGGATTAGGTGTTCATATTTAGAATGCATGATAGGATTATTAGTGTATAGGAAACATGTTTAGGTCATTTATATTAGGTTGTTAATTTTTTTAAGTTTAGTATTATTCTTATCATGGTTTATTTTTTTATCACTTGGAGTGTTTGATTGATATATAAAATGTGTTCGAGGGAGCATGCAAAGGTGAGCCTCTTCCCTTGTGATTAAATAAAGTATGATTATGATGCTATGTTTTGGTGATAGTTTAGTATGCATATTTGGTTGCATTTAGGGCATTCTTTTACTATTTTTATTCGTTGTTTTAGAGTTTTAAGTACATTTTTTTGATTACTTTCAAATCTGTCCATGGATTTAAAGTGACCTAAAAGTGCACTAAAACTCATTTTTTAGGCCAAAATCAACATATAAACATACCTAGGTTCACATAGCTAACTTAGATTTTCATTTAGGACATTTTCATGCATTTTTTACATTTTTTATTATTTATTTTATTTATTTTCCAGAAATTCCAGCATGCATATTATAGTGTTTTAGGTATTTAGACTAACCTAGGATTAGCTAGAAACCCTAGGATTAGGGGGGTCACTTGACCCTACTTAGGACTCTTCTTTGTTGTAAGAATTACAATAAGAATAGAGTTCTATTTTACCTAGGATTCTACTTCGAGAATAATTCTAAAAAGTGATTTTGAAAGAATTCAAAATGGAATGAAATTCCATCTCTCATAACAAGTGTTTTGATCCAACTCAAACTCTCGAAGCTAGAGTCCAAGATAAGATAAAATATCTACGATTATGTGGTTTGTTACAATAGGAGAGTCCTATGTAATCGAACTACGTGGACTTTAATCTTTGTCAAGCAATTGATAAGGTACGTAGGCAGTCAATTGGGCGCAAGTCCAATCTTAGGTTGACTTCTAGTCTTCTAAGACCCTTAGGTTTCTTGTATACTTTTTTGTACTATGTATTATTATTATATATTATTATTCATATTTTGTGGTTGATTAGATATACTAGGATTGTTTTGAAAAGATTTTGATAAAGCTCAAACTTAATTAGGAGACCTTTAATTAGGGCGAGGTGGGTGCCTACAAGTAGTTCCTTGGAACCTTCCCACTTCGTAACCTAGCCCCCAAATCCAACTTTGATTCAAAGACCATGCTTTTCCAAAATATGGGGTCAATATTTTATTGAAAATAAAACTCTTTTTTGTGGTTTCCTTGTTCCCTAAAAATAAGGTGGCGACTCCTAGTTTTTACAAACTCTTATCCTTTTTCAAAAACCCTATCTTGAGTGGATAATAGAGAAGGATAAATGTGGATAATTGGTTGCGCCACGGCGAGGGAGGTTAATTCCTCGCCACGCGCCAAGATTTAAAAGTATTTATAAAGACCACACTCAACGGAAATTTAACCTCAATTCGTAGAGTCAGGATGAGTGCGGGTCGTCCACAGAGAACGTTTGTTAATTCGAATAGGTAGTCAAAAAGAGGTCTATTCTAGTGAGAGTTGGTTTCAAAGATTGGGTTGGTTGTTTAAATTCCTAATTAAAAAATTAAGAAAACAAATAAACTAAATTAAAATAAAAAATTAAAAATGGAGAATAGCAATGGGGTTGGATTAGATTAGGGCGAGTAGGCACCAATTGTAATAGGAAATGCTATTGAAATGTGGGATAATGGAAACCCAAACTACAAGATTAGGTTATCCAAAAAGATATGAATGATCAAGTGTATAACAATTAATCATAAGCCATAAACTATCAAAATCTAAACGATAATGCATAACCTATGCTAACAATCAAACCATCATTAACTCAACCATTCATTAAAGTGAATACCACTTGTATTTGTATGTAATAGCAATCACAGAAAACTAAAACATATTGAGATAAAGACGGTTTAAAGTACAAGGCTCTCAAATACAAGTCTATCCCAACATTAAATAACATTAATTACAAAATGGTGACTAAAAACCTCACCCAAAATCCTTGCCTAACCCCATCACCGGTTGACCTAGCCGCCCATGCAGTAGATCGGCGATCCTTGAGCGCTCCTCCACCACATAGTTCGATCATAAGCCATTTAGACTAGATTTAGAAGTGTTTGGATGGCAATAAAATGCTAAGAAAATCCTAGAAAATCCTAAAGAGAAGGCTGCCCAAAAAGGGGGGCTTCCCCCACACTCTACACCTCAAATCTGCCCCAAAGCATGCTATTTATACTCCCCCAAAACCTTAGGGAGTCAAAAGACTCTTAAGCCCTTAAAAAACAAGCTATTTACAAGGAAAAGACTCAGATTCGTCGAATTTACGACTTCTCTATCGATAGCGGTCATTCACCTATCGATAGAGAAGTCGAACAAATGAAATTGCCGGACAGAACGCGTCACCTATCGATAGGTAAATGACCGCTATCGATAGCCGTGTCTATGTAACTCTTCATGTGCCTCCCCAATTCAGAAACTAGACTTCCCAAGCTTTCTAACGATAGGTCGCACGTCAAAATCAGAGTCCGGATGAGGGAGATATGACCATTTGAAGTTGGAAGTTTTCGTCGGGAAAAAACTGCACAACTCCAAAAGTCTCCAAATGGCTTCAAGCACTTTTCTTTCAACTTTGGCACATTAAATCCATCTCAAACCGTCCTCCTATCCTGCAATCCTCCTTGAACCAAGCTCCTACGAATTGGGGTTAATTCCTACAAAAAGCACAAAACACACATTAACACTAAAATAAACTAACAAAGCACAAATATTAAACTAAAATGCTAAAATAGGGCAGCAAAATGCATAGAAAAGAGACAAAATCGTAGAACGATCAATAATAGAGAAGGATAAATCGAGACGGATAAATATCATCCACAATCCACTTAAGATAAACACCCCCCAAAAGTGAACGAGAGGGTCTCTCGATCCAGGTTGGCTGGTTCACAGACTGGCGACTCCGCTGGGGATGTCGAGGGCTAAACTCCAATTAATTATTTTTGGGCTTTTCAATTTCTTAATTAATAAAATCAATCACTTGCATTTGTATGACTATGTGACTTTAATTCCTGCATTGTGTGCGCTTTGACTCTGCATAATTAAGACGTTGTATGCTATAGCCAACGATGAGCCTAGCCCTGGGCTCGGTTTCTTTGACTCTGGGGTTCCATGTATGCGAAAGCCATCACCCTTCTTGCCAAGTACCCTCACGTATATCAAACGGACCAATCACGTACAGTTGGACCCACGCGGCATTCCTGATGTCACATGTGGTTAGGTAAATCAATTGGACCGAACGAGTAAGGGACACTCAGCCTACCCTTTGCATTAGTCCATATAAACTGTCTCTGTAGGACATATACCCTACGTCACTTTTTGGCACATTATTGTAATGTTATGCTGCCGGATTTACCCCCGGTTTTATCTGAGCCATGATTGTGAAATGTGTAGAACCACTATAACCTGGGTTTGTTGGTCTAGACCTTATGAAATGTCCTAAACTCTTAAAGATAGTGTCTTTAAAGAGTTAAGGTACTTGATGAGGGTTTAGTACCCTACATATCCTTGGACTTAGGCCCGTGGTAGTGTTATGCTGTCCGAATAGTGATGTCCGTTTATAGGCCTTCAGTGAGTTTGAAGTGTGGGCTTTAGGCCCATACTTTTTGGTTTGAAGGTATAGGCCAGCAATAAGATTGAGATGTGAGTTTAGGAGTTTCTAATGAGATTCTTACCGGGGCTTTAGGCCCACTTTCATAAGATAGAATGTGAGAAAGTAAGATTGATGTGTGGGTCTTAGACCCGTACTCTTGTGAGCATGTGAGATTGTCCTTATTCATCCCTTTTTGCACTGAAAGCTCTTAGTTGATTCAAATCTTTTCTCTTTCCCAGCATTCTGGCTTGGCTTCGTGATTCTAGCGGTCGGTTGTTTAAGGGTCCACCTGTCGATTCAAATATGTCTAGTAACGAGGATTATACCCCTATTGCCATTGGAACTAGTGGAAAGACAACTGATGAGAAGATCGAGGAGCTCCTAAAAGTGGTCCAAGAGTTAGTTCACCAGAAAGAAGAGGAGGATAAGGTGTGAGCCTGTACTAATCCCTTATTTGAGAATGTTGATGAAGAGGAATGTTTCCTTAGACCGAAGATAGTTGTTGAACTCACTAGGCCAGGTGCATAATTTGTTCAGCCTGTTGATCTAGAAAAAGAGTCCAAGCCCAAGACCCCTGCTTTCTTTTCCACTGAGTCTATAATGTTGAGTAGCAAGGTCGAAGCCCTGGAAAAAGCCTTTAAAGGTATTAGGAAGTCTGATGATCTGGTGGACATGTCGTCATTATCTATGTTCCCTAAGGCCCGTATGCCCACTCATTTTAGAATGCCCGAGTTAGAGAAGTTTGATGGAATGGGTTGTCCTAACACCCATCTGAAAATGTACATGAGAGCCATGCACCCACGAGGGGCTGACGATGATCTATTAGCCCAAATGTTCCACGAGACACTGGCTGGATCCGCTCTGAAATGGTTTTTGTCACTGGATGAGTCTAGAATGAAGACATGGGAAGATGTATGCACTGAGTTCAGCAACCATTACGGTATAACACAGAAGTTGATATCACAAGGAGGGACTTGGAGACTACAAAGCAAGAATCAAGAGAAACTTTCTCTGCTTTCCTCACCCGCTGGAGAGCAAAGGCTTCTAAAATGGCTAACCGCCCTGAGGAAGAAGAACAAATCCGCATGATAGTGAAGAACTTGCTCCCAGTGTATCACAAGCACATGTTTTTTCAATTTTCCCAAATTTTCGAGCTCTAGTCGCTGCCGGGACCCAATTGGAGGATGCTCTAGCTGATGGAGCTCTCCGAACTGATGAACCCTACAAAAACCGCCGACCTGTCATCAATAGCCGAAGTCAATGCCATATCTCAGCCTACTCCATTTACCCAACCCTTTTCCTTAGGAAATAACCATCCAGAAAATTCACCGAGCTCTATATGCCATTGGAGAAAGTCTTTGAGAAGTTAAAAGCTCGAGGCTTGCTCCAACCTCTGGAACCCAGACCTACACCCAACCCATTACCCAAGAACTACAATGAAAATGAATACTGCCATTTCCATCAATCCAAAGGCCATATTACCAACCGTTGCTTCCGTCTTTGCCATGAAGTCCAAGACCTCATAGATAACAAAACCATTTCCCCACCTTCTCAACCCAATGTCACCCAAAATCCACTTCCTACCATGCAGTCCCACCACCCGCAAATATCAATGTTATCCATGCCGACCCTTATGTCCATTGTGAGCCTATTCGCCCTCACCCTTCATTCCCTACTTCCATGACTAAAAAGTTCCATCACTGTCAAGCCCATGGGCTCATTACCCCATACAAGCAAAGATCCAAAAAGCTTTACTGCCTATACCATGCCACCTCTAGCCACAACACGGAATCATGTGATACATTACGGAATATAGTACAAGGGTTCATTGATCAAGGTCTGATTGAAATCCCTCAACCCTTCACTAGCCTAAGAGGACTTTATCATTCATGAAGACAGTTTGAGAAAGATACATTCCTGGGTTTTAGTTCAAATAGGCTTCCCGAGCCTCGCAAAGTGGATCAGTCATCAAAGAATGGTACTAGTCAATGGGCTCTCAAAGAAAAGTTTGAAGCTAGAGATCCTTGTGTGGATTTGTTGACAGAAAGAAATGGGAGGTTTAGTTTCTACGATCTCTGCCCTGAAAAGTCTTGTGAAGCTGAGATGACAAAGATTGAACCCATTAGATCTAATGCTAGAACCAAGAAAGCATTTTCCAAGACTAGAACTAGCCAATGGGAATTGCGAAAAGATATGAGGCCGGAGATCTCGAAGTAGGCCTGTTAGGGGAACCTAGTGGGAAGTTCGACTTCTATGTCCTTTACCCTAAGATGGAGAAGCCCACATTTGAAAAATCCACCTTTGAAAAACCCATTGCTCATTCTAGTTGGGGTTATGACCCTGACTCACTTAAAGAAGACATTCATGTGGCTCAGGTTGAACCCAAAAATCCAAACCTCATCTGTTTTGAGAAAGCTAGCCAGAGTATCCTCAAGAAATATTTCACAACCAAGGTCATCCATATGAATGGAGACACCCATCACCGAACCATCTATCCAAGGCAACCATGGGTCACCCAGAATTTCGGATCAAGTTCAACTTCCACCGAGTCTACCATAGATGATGGGTCAGAGAATGAGATTGATATCATAGAGTGGGAAGATTTGATGAACACACCCGAGGAGATAGCAGATATTTGGGCCAGTGATGAGGAAGATGTTAACCATGTCACTAGAGGAGGTCGTCATTTCAAGCCCGCCAACTTGGAATCCGACAATCCTTTGGGAGAGTTAGAAAGATCTCAACGCACTGAAGTTCAAGAGGAAGATGAAGAGATATTGAAACAGCTTAAGCGTACTCAAGCCAATATCACCATCTGGGGACTGTTAATGGCTTCTCAAAAGCACAGGCAGATAGTACTCACTCAGGCTACTCAACCAAGTTCAGATCCCCATCAATACTTCACCTGAGGGTTTAGTCAGTCTGGTTAATCCAGTTCAGCATGGGCAGTCAATATCCTTCACAGAGTCAGACCTTCCGAAGAAAGGACCTCATCATTTACAAGCTTTGTATGTCACGGTGGATACTATTGTTAGTAATATGCCCTAATAGCCAATCTTACTGGTGTAATTTAGGACATAAAGTTAATTCATGTATTTTTATTATTCATTAATAATATGGGCTTTTGATTATCATGTATTCTTCTGTTATTATATTCATGGTAAGTCCTTAGAAGGAATGTCAATATAAGATCTCAAGAGTTGAGATTAGGAGACTTATGTTGTTAAAGATTTCTTTCTTAGATATTTCTAGTCATAGGATTATTTATTGGGCACTAATAATCCGAATAGACTAGCACAGGTTATGTCTGCTCAATATGGAGAATGACTAGTCTCAAGTCATTTGTGTAATGAGACTAGGACAAACCTGTGGGTGCTTGTTTGAGAACAAGTACACTGAATGTGATCATTGATTGAGTTTGTTGAATGGAGTTTTACTTACATGTCAAACAACAACTCAGGGTTACAATGATGCAAGCGATCCTTAGACCTGAGGCACCATAGATGTCCTGTGTTAGGGATATTAGGGTTTGATAGTACAATGTACATATCCTAACCATGGAATTTGTGTATGTACTCATTGGCCCTAGTAGACTTGTCATGGGGACATATGAGTGTACAACAAGGAATCTATCACTCTCAGTAAAGAGAGGGAATGCCTCGTATTATTCTCAAAGATATAATTCATATAAGTCTTTGGCCAAAGCAGTTGGGAATAAGAAAATTGTTTCTTGAGTATCCCAAGGTTGAATTTATATTTTGAGAATCACATACAAAATGTTAAATTAGGGTTTGACATATTATCCAATACCCAATTAATTTAACTAAGGCATTGTTTGATGGAAGGATTGAATTGTATCTTAATTGTAACTGAACGGTTCACTGTGTTATGATTAACCTTCACACAACCTAGGGTGTGTCTGAAAGGAATCGTTCGAAATCATGGAATCGCAGCGGAAGACAAAATAAAACTTTTTAAATTTATGATTCCATCATTGAATGATCCTAACCAAGAATCGTACAAGCATTGGGACATTTGATTTACATACAAGCATATACATTTATCAAACATAAATAAATCTTACTTGATTCGCCTTTCGATTTGCAATCCTTGATCTTGAACTTCAACGCGATGAA